>CAIGRS010052329.1:0-14118 GCA_903798395.1 Fraxinus floribunda | reverse complement strand
CAAATTTGATCTATTGCACCAAAATATATATAACTTTAAAACAAAAATTGGTAATTATAAATTCTAATATAAAGTTTAAGGATTTGATCAATAGTAGAAGTTGATGGGGATAATAAATAAATAAATCATGTTGGAAAGAATTAAGTTGCATAGAATAATGACTTTCCATCTTGAGAAATTTCCTATCTCAATATCCTCCACCTGCAAGACACGAAACCATGAAAAAGATTAAATTTCATGATTCATCCCATAACATGCTTATTTAAAATAACAAAAAAAATGCAAGACACACTTAGATATGTTTATGGAGGAAAAAATATCACTTCAAATAAACATTAATAACCTAAGTTTATTTATATTATCCATTTATAAGCCATCTCACGATATGGAACTAAGATATTGGGAAAGAAAAGAAAAGAAAATCTAATTGTAACGGAAAAATAAGTGACATTAGAGCACAATATGTAAAAGAATATTGTATGATAGTCTATGGAAATTATATCTTCTTACATCAAGAATATCTAACGAAAACGATTAGAAGAAATTCGAGAAAACGCTTTGTGTTTTAGTTTGTAATTTAGTAGAAGGAGAAGAAAGAAAGAAACTCACCATCCAATTATTCGAGGCCAAAAGCGAAATTAACATTTTCATTGATTGCCATGCAAGGATCAACAAAAATGGATCCCTTTTTACAGTCGCATCGATCTTACATGGCAATTTTGTCCATTAATTTCACCAAATTTTGCCTCTACTGCCAGTGATTCCCATTGTAGATAAAATTAACCTGCCCATTATTGTTCCCATGCACATGACGATAAGCAAACTTAGGAAGCTGTTTCACGGTGGCTCCACCCTTACGTGGCGGATATACCGGCGGTTTCGAGACATATCGAACGCAATGCCCAGTATCTGACGTTGGACATCTTGGGGGTAAGGTGGCGGCAGTGTTGCTATAAATTGATATGGGCGACGTAGCGCCGTTACTAGAGGTTGAAGACAAGGAGGAGGACGAGGAGGCAAAGGAGGGTGGCGGCGACACTTTTGTGGTGGTTTTCGGGGGTGAAAGGAAGGCCCTGATCTTGATAGATGCAGACGGCGCCGCCGGGGCTTGGTCGTATTCCTCAAAGAGATTGGTCAGTTGGCGGCGACACTTTTTTGGTGGTTTTCGGGGTTGAAAGGAAGGCCCTGATCTTGATAGATGCAGACGGCGCCGCCGGGGCTTGGTCGTATTCCTCAAAGAGATTGGTCAGATCCTCATCGGATGTGATTGATACAAGTGCATCTAAGTCTTCTGTTGGCAATTGACACCTTAAACTCATTGAAGATGTTCCACACATCTCCCCAAGCTTCACCACCAGTTCTGTAATCACCACGCGCCACCAAAACATATACATCTCAGTCCCATGTATCATGTATGTACTTTACACAAGAATAGGTATTTTTTTCGTCTGGTTCAAATTTTTAGGTGAGACGATTAGTGTAGTATTTAAGTCGGCAAAAGGCTTAGTTTAAGTTTGGTGAACGCCCATTCGTGAAAAATAGTGTTCGTTGAGCAAAAAGTAAAATTTGGTGTGCCCATTAAAGTACATATTGAAAACAGTACAAAAACAAAGACTCGTCGCTTCACTTTAAAAGTTTCAACCTTCACTTGAGATGGGTGACAAAATGAAAAGGAAAAGTGACTAACCAGCATAGGAAATCGAGCGATCGACAGAAGAAACACGGGTTTCTCCACCATGGTAACGGAGTCTGCCTTTGGGATAACGAGGGAGGATCTGGCCGCCGTAGCTACACAAGAACTTAATGGTGGCGATAGGTTTGAGGGTATTAAGGGAAGTTTCTACCATGGTTTTCTTTTAGGTGGGTCTAATAAATTTTTCTTTTTGGATATAAAGGAGAAGGATGGAAAAGAAGAGGAAGAATATGTTTGAAGTGCCCTCTTTAAGCCATGGAATGTACCCTTCACACACTTATTTATAGAGGAGGCCAATATCAATATTAGGTCAGCTAGATAAGATTCCCATGCTCGTGGACCCCACTCCCAAGGTTAATTTTCAGGCTGATCTTACCCTAGACACGATGAAGTGTAATAGCATGTTGGGATACTTGGTTTTAGGTGTTTGTGAATAATTTAATTTAAAAATACTTTTAATCAAATTATTTTTTATTTATATATTCATATGATTCGTAAGTACTTATCACTTCTTCACTACTCATTTATTTTGATAGAAAAAAAGTACTTGAATTTTAATGATTTGCAAGAATTAATAATTACGGACAACAACGTATTTATTATTTATTACGTATTTGTGAAGTTGTTAGTCCACTAGTGCACATTATAATCACCATCAATTATGACGAGTAATTATCAAATTCATGGATTGAAATGTGGGTCCATCCTAAGCGCTATAGGACGGAAATAACGTTCCATGCTTTAGAGTATTGAAAACGTTAAAATTTATTTAATTTATTCAAAACTCAGTATGATATTATAAAAGAGTCTTCGAAATAACAATTTCTAGTTATAATAAATATTAAAATGTATATTTGTATACACTTTAATTAAATTGGGAAGATTGCTTGCTTGACCGAATAAATGGTCAGCAGCCTATTTTTCTCTTAGAAAATGCAAAAATCTTTGTCAAATGATGAGCAAAAATTTTTCAATAAAAATGTGTTTATTCACTACACAATATTAGAGGCGCATAAGAAATGTTCATAATGAAAATGATGACGAACTTTAGTTCATATTCATAGTATGAATTAAGTAGGACTAAACATGAAATTTACTTCATATTGCAGAGTGGATTTCGAAATAAATGAAAGACTCCCTTTAAAATTATACATAAGACTCACCAGCTACTATTTTCGCATATATGGGATTGGTTGAGTATGGACCTTTGATTAGTCACTTTAAATTGAGATTATCAATTAACCCCCTTGTCATACTAAGATGAAATAAATGATTTTGAGTCCACACACATATATGATTATAATAGTAGTAAAATTTAAGTGCAAAATAATATCGATACGCTTGATATGTAATGTCATATGGTAAAACATTGGGGTTAAATATCTCTATTGTCATTAAACTTTCTCAAATGTATCGAAATCGATAAATTCACCGACATGTTATCACAACCTCATTTCAATTGTAATGTATTCAAGTTTGTTAACTTTTATAACAATGAGTGGTAGACAAGATAAGATTTTGATTATTTAGTAGCAACTCGAATAATTATTAATGTACAATGATAACTAAGAAAAGTTCATAAAGTTCAATGGATAAACATTTAAGTCCTTCAATTATGATTTTGAGTCCTTTTTGCACTTCTTCAATTATGATTTTGAGTCCTTCATTTTTTGCTAGTAGTGTAAAAAGAAGGTTTTCTAGTAATTGTGATTGACACTTACATTTCGACTTGTTCTGTAATAGTTGAGGCATTTCAAGTTGTTCATTGACATAGACAAAAATGAAAAAATCAACACAAAAAATCAAGTGAAGTATACTAACTTGCGTGATTTGTTTCAATATTTTGAGTAATATTAACTAGTCTTTTTACATGAGTTTCAAGAGATTGATACGTCTCAATCTACAAAATTAGACAAATAATATGAATTAAAATTTCAACTGGGAAAACCTATAAAAAAGCATATCTCTAAGGAGAGATTTTGTTCTAAAATAGTATTAGGTGGCTGCTTTAAGGATTACTTCTCAACTTTCCAACTAATATCCGTATTAATTGTTCCCTTTCCAATAATCAAAGGATATTTTTCCATCTTGGGCCCACGGGGCTCCCACTTGAACGTGAAAATTCGCCATTGTGGGGCCAATGGCGGCATATCCAAACTTGTAGCCTCAATTATTCGGGGTCTTTTTGCCATTTTCTTAATTTTTTTCTTCATTTAGTCAAGGGGAAAGCATATCCACCTTTATCTCGTTATCCTTTTGGATATTGAAATGAATGGAGATACATGCATGGTTGTTAGACTTACTCTTCATGCATGTTGTAGCTCAATAGATACATGGGTAGAATAAATTATTCCAAGAAGAATAATGCTATTTACAGACTACCAATAGTCGTAATACGTGATATATATATATATATATGACAGTTTGTTATTTGATGTATTAATGTGGTAGGTTTTTATTTCCTCATTCATCAAATAACAAGCTGTCGTATGTATGCAGCGTAAAGCGACTACCGGTCTAATACGACATTGTCTTATCGAGGTTCAATATCAAGTCTTAGTTAAATACTGATGGGAGAGTCATGCATGGCTACAAGAGTCTAAACAAGTGAAGTCTGATTAGAGATATAGATTGTTATACAACATTTATACATTGTATTTCTTTATGATGAATCACAAACAAGGTGGATACCGCTAAAGTTCTAAAAATTACATCGTTTTAATATTATACGGTGATAGTTTAGCTTTATAAAGGAGGGATGGTTTAAGTGAAGTAACCATTGCGGAGAGTATTTACTTATGTCTTGGGAATATTTGCGAAACTTGATATATACTGTTAAAATCTTAATCCAAAATTCTTTTGACGTGTCACGAATTCAGCAGCACTTTTTTAGTGTAGAATGTGAACCAAGTGGATAGTGTTACACCTTGCCATCGAGGCTTAGTCAAAGTGCCACGCCACAGTTCATGTGGAAAGGAAAGTCAACAAAGATCTAATCGGTCAAATGTAAAGAAGTCAAACAATAGCTGGAGTTCATGTGTCGAATCATTGCCTAAATAGTTGAAGTTGCAAGCCGAAGCGCTACATAAGAAATCAATGAAGAAGCCGAAACTCTTCACACAGAAGACCACCGATACGAAGCTCCCTCTAGCAGAAGCCCTTAGTTCATCTGAAGTCCTTAAAGCTAAACTTGTCTCTTAAAAGATTTGTAGACAATATTTAAGAATGATTGATATAACGTTTGTAATAAAGAATGACAGGTGTGCCAGTCTACTATATAGGACGATTAACCAGTTGTTAATGTATTTATTGTATGATAGACTTAGTGATGTGAGGTCTCAGTCAAGGAGATGAGACCACGTGGTTCAGATCCAACAAACACCACGTCGGCCAAAACACTATAAATAGGCGGTCTTTGTAAATTAGAAGGGTTGGATGATTAAATGGTCATTTGAATACTGATTCTAATACACAAGAAAACACTTAAGAAGCATTTTTGCTTGTTCTATATTATCATTTTAATCTTAAAGTTATTTACACTTTGTCGGTGAATGATTGTTAGTGCATTCATCTTAGTCACTATCGCAGGTGCTCGAACACTTTTTTCTCAAGTAGTAAAGCATCTCCCGCGTTCACGTGTTCCCCTCCTCTCATCGGTCCTTTAGTCAAAATGCGCTGGAACTTGCTTGAGTTGGCGTGAGTGGGCCCTACATCTGTTGTCCACGTTTGAGTTACGTTTTTCGAGGTCAATAAATTGACGCTTTCTGTGGGAAGCTACACATTTTAACCACAAAAATCCGGTGGAAAAAAACTAGATAGAAACAACTCTTACAGTGAAGCAATTTTCAAACCTTTAAAAAAATAAGTCTTTTTGAAGAAAAAATCGTTGAAGCCAGTTCAATCCTTGAAGAAAGGAATATCATTTGGCTAGAAAAATCTTATCACCATGAGTTTAAACAATGAAGGATCTGTACCTCGAAGGGCTATGGAACACCTAGAAGAAGGGAAACCCTCACATTCCATCCCAGTTACTCGCCAAAGACCTCACAAACGAGGTGGATCTAAGATAGCTACCGGTTCACTAGGGAGGTGGCCACGATGACTGCAAATATGAGAAATATAACCCAACAAAAAATAGCTATGCATGAACTGATGAGGAGCGTGCAGGGCCAAGGAAATGCATTTCATGACCCTTCACAAGGAAACTACTACCCAGTTGAAGATAAGGTCCAAAGCCAAATGGTTGAATACCTATATTACGCAAGCGAGGAAGCCTCACAGGAAAGAGAAGTTGGGGTTGATACATCTACCAACTATGCCACTAACTAACCTACTGAGGTCCCATACAACTTTTCTCCAAACTATGATCCAGGAGACATACCCCAAAGGTCGGTAAGTAACTTGACAGGCTGAGCCCAGGGATGCCCAGAAATAGGCAAGCTTAACCTCCCCATGTACCTAAAAATATGCAGCATGAACTTTCCCGATTTGAAAGATATGAGTCGATTTACAATAATGTACCTCAGAATCTTTTCCCTAGAAATAGGTGTGAGAGGAGAGCGAAACAAGCCAGGAGTTAAGCAAGACCTTCCCAGCTACCTCTAGAAACCCAGGTTGGAAAAGATGAAGATTCAGATTGTCCACAAAGGTCCTACGATATTGATAAGGATGATGACAACCTACCATTTACACAAGGGATTAGGAATGCCCCTATACTGAACCACTTCACGCTTCCTAAGATTCCCAAGTATGATGGAGGAGGCGACACTGCGAAGTATCTCAATAGCTTCAAAACTCACATGAGTTTAAGAGGAGCTGCCATAAAATGTAGAGCGTCCTACTTAACCCTAGGTGGAGCAGCTGAAGTATGGTAGTATGGTATACCGACTTCGAAGAAAGCATCCGAAGTTGGCCAGACTTCAAGAAGACTTTCCTTAAGCTTTTTGCAACCAGCAAAGAGGGTAAAGGGCTAATACAGCGCTTACAGGACATGAGACAGCAACAAGGAAAAGTCGTCGAAAAGCTTCTTATCCCGTTTTACTGATGAGATGACCTATTGTGTGCAAGTGACAGATTGGGAAGCTTTGACAGTCCTATGGGGAGGACTGGATATGAACTCTCTATTCTGAAAATAATAAGCGTGAGATCATCAGTGAAGAATTGAGAGATCACAGAAATAAGGCAAGTCGATGACTTCCGCCTCCTCAAATGCAAAGACAAAGAGGCCCAACCTCACATTTGATGGATCTTTAAGTCGGACAGTGGACCTCCCTCAATCCAAGCATTGGCTGCAGCAACTTTAAATGCAGTACCTACTTTAACTTATGAGCCTGGTACTGAAATGTACCAAGTTAAACCCACAAACAATTTCTCCAAACAGGGAGAGGTAAGGGATGAGGCGCTGAACCTAGAATAGTGATGAAAAGCCCCTATATTGTACATATCACCACTCCTATAGCCACAGCACTGCTGGGTGCAGAGATATTGCGATGCACCCCAAAATAATAATCAATGGAAGAATAAGCACCTTCGAAGAGACGCTCTCCCTAAGCAGAACCAACATTACAAGAATGATGAGCTGAGGTGCCCAATAATGGAGAGAGAACCAAGGATGGTCAAAGGCAGAGAAGAAGCCCCCAGCCAACAGTGGCCATAAATCCATCTTAGAAATTGACACAATTTTTGGAGGTCTGTATGTTGGGGAGAGAATACAGAAACTCCTAAAGAAACTACGCAAGGAAAGCAAGGGACCTCCCCATGGCTAAATTCATAATAAGCAACAACCGACCCTTCACCGAGAGAATGGCTCAACCCGTCACCTTCTCCCAAGATAACTCAGTTGATGTGCATTATCCACATTATCATACCTTAGTGGCAATGGCCTAAAAAGAATGCTAGTGGATAATGGACGCCCAATTAACATCATCTTTGGAACAACATTTAATAAAATGAAAGTTGACCACGAGCTGACCTCAATGAATTCACTCTTGTATAACTTCACTAGCGAGAGAGCAATGGAGATGGGAACAACACCCTAAACTGGTCATCATTTTATGGAGTCTCTGGTGGTGGATAATCGCTCCGCCTACCATGGAGTTGTTAGAAGACCGACATTACAGGAACTATAGGTCGTTACGTCCATTCACCATCTATATATGAATTTTCCAACGGAGAATGGCATCGCCACAGTCAGAGGCGACCAAAGGAGTGCAAGTAAATGCTAATAAAATTCCCTAAGAAAAGTGAAACTATGAAGTGTTAACATAATCTTGACGGACATCGACATGAATGACGTCCATGAAAAAGGATAAAACTCTAAACAAGGGCAAATGTCGAAATGATTGACGTTTCTTAACAAAAGGCGATCCTTGGAGTTATAAACACCTCTGAAGAAGAGGTTCTCCTAGAAATGCAAGTGTCCTATAAAGAAGGGAGAGATGTTGAAAATGCAGCTAACTTGGAGGAACTGGACCCTCACAAGAGCGAGTATCAGACAGGCCCAGTAGAGGAATTGGAGAGTTTTCAAGTCGATCTCCAAAACTTCTCCAAATGCCTGCAGGTTGGAAAAGATCTACCACTAGAGGCCAAGGAAAAGTTGAAAAGCTTCTTGCACCAAAACTTGGACATCTTCGCTTGGAAGCATGAAGACATGGTTGGTATTGGTCCAAAAATCAGTTGCCATTACTTGAAAACTGATCTTAAGGCTACATCATACAGATAACAACAAAGAGCCCTCAATTCAGAAAGATATGAAGCATCAAGGGACGAAGTAAAGAAGTTGATTGATAATTGCTTTATCCAAGAATCTATGTATCCAAAGTGATTCTAATCCTATCTTGGTCAAAAAAGCACAATGGCGTGGAGAGTGTGTATTTCTCAAACCTAAATCAAGCTTGCCCCAAGAACAGCTTTCTGATTTCTCGGATAGATCAATTGGTGGACTCAACAGCAAGACACAAACTGCTTAGCTTCATGGATGCCTACTCCAGGAACAATCAAATTTCTATGTTCCCAGCCGACGGAGAGCATACGTCCTTCATAACAGACAATTATCTTTATTGCTATAAAGTCATGCCCTTTGGGTTGAAAAATACAAGGGCCACTTATCAAAAACTTGTCAACATGATGTTCACTGACCTCATTGAAAAGACAATGGAGGTATATGTGGATAACATGATAGCGAAGAGCTTAAAGGCAGAGGACCATGTCAAGTACCTCGGTGAAACTTTTCAAATATTGAGGAGTTACATAATGAGACTTAATCTCCTGAAATGCGCTTTCGGAGTGGCCTCTGGGAAATTTCTGGGCTAAATGGCAATCAAAGAGGCATTGAAGCCAACCCAAAGAAGATCAAAGTCTTGATTGAAATGAAGTCACCTTAGAAACCTAAAGAGGTGCAGAGCCTCACTGAACGTGTAACTTATTTGAATCGCTTCATTTCGAAGGCAACAGATAAATGCCTATCCTTCTTCAAGATCCTGATGGGAGAAAATAAGTTTCGATGGATTGAGGAATGTGAGGTAACCTTGCAAGAGCTGAAGAAGCACTTGGGGTAGGCTTCCCTACTCTCCAAACCCAATGCTGATGAACAGCTGCAGCTATACTTAGTAGTAGCCTCCGACACAGCCAAGTCAGTCCTCGTAAGAAAGGAAGTTGGTCACTAGCTACCCATTTATTATATAAGCAAAATATTTTTGGCTGTAGAAACTCGCTATCCAGACATGGAGAAGCTAGCGCTATCCTTAGTGACAACTTCCTAGAAATTGAGGCATATTTCCAAGCCTACACCGTACACGTGTTGACTAACTTCCGTCTCAAACAAGTGTTGCAGAAGCCCAAAGCTTCAGGAAGATTACTAAAATGTATTGTGGAACTTAGTGAGTTTGATATTGTGTTAAAATCGAAGGCCGCTGTTAAGGGAAAAGCCTGACAAGTTTTGTGGTAGAGTTCACCTATGTTCCAAAAATGGAAGACGAGATGGAACCCGTCGAACTCTCCACTTGGAACCTTTTTGTTGATGGCTCATTGGGAAATGCTAAATCTAGAGCATGAGTGGTCCTAGTTAGTCCAGAAGGATATAAGCATAATTGTGTTGTGAGGTTAGGCTTCAAGGCCATAAACATTGAAGCAAAATATGAGGCCCTCCTAGCTGACCTCTGATTGGCCAAAAAATGCAAGCAAAGAGTCTAGTGATCAGTAGGGACTCCTAGTTGGTAGTTAGTTAGGTTCGTGGCAATTTCTCGGCCAAAGATAAGTCCGTGGTTGCTTATCTGAAATTGATCATGAAGCTCATTCCAGATTTTGAGAAATTCAAGTTGGTACAAATCCCATGCTTAGAGAATGCTCATACCAACACTCTTTCAAAATTGGCCAGCAGTAAAGATTCTGAACAGCTCATTGTAGAGCCCATAGAACACCTTCCTAAGCTCTCTACTGCTACAAACGAAAAGGTGATGTGGGTAAAGGATACCCCACTATGGATGAAGCCATTAATAGGATTACTCAAGGACCAAGTATTACCCTCTGAAAACGAGGAGGCACAGAAGATCGAAAGACGAGCCACTCATTTTATTTTTCAAGATAATGTGCTATACAAACGGGGTTTCCCCTTATCTTTATACCGATGCATGGGGGAGAGCAAGCCACATATGTACTCTGAGAAATTCATGAAGGGATATTTGGCAACCACTCAGGAGAATGGTCTTTAGCGCAATTAAGGCAAGGATATTATTGGTCCTCCATGAAAAAAGATACACAACAGTTTGCAAAGAGATGCGATAAGTGTCAACGCTTCGCAACAATTCAGAGGCATCCTTCAGCCGTTTGCTAAATGGGAGATTGGTCTTATAAGCCCCCTACCTAAAGGGAAATGCAATTCCCGTTTCGCAATTTTCGCCATCGATTACTTTACCAAATGGGTAGAAGTTGAGCCCCTTTCCAAGATCACTGAAGTAAATATTTCCAAATTCCTATGGAAATACATCATTTGTAGGTTCGGAATTCCCATTCAATTATCTCGAATAATGGTTGGCAATTCGACAATAAGAAGGTTAGAAACCTATGTGAAAAGCTAGTTATCAGGAAATATTTCTCCTCCCCACATCACCCTCAGGCTAACGGACAAGTGAAAGCTGTTAATAAGACTATCAAATAAATGCTAAAGAGAAAACTAGATGCTTCTAAAGGGGCATAGGTCGACGAATTATCTCAAGTCCTATGGGTCATTCGAACTACAAGTAGAACTGCTATTGGAGAAATTCCTTTCTCTATGGCTTATGGAACCGAAGCTATGAGCCCAATTGAAGTGGGTATGCCGTCTCCGCATCATATTCATTTTAACGAAATATCTAATGACGAGTTGAGAAGATGAAAATTAGACCAACGAAAAATGAAACTGGGAAGGCCCATGCCGCATCAAAGAAGAAGTTTGTCCTGGGACTTATAAAACTGAAAATATGGATGGAAAGGCACGGCCTCATCCATGGAACACGGAGCATTTGTGGAAGTATTACCAGTAGAAATGTAAATATACAGTTTGTACAATTCTTGATTCAATAAAATTGACTTTTATTAAAGTTTTTGTAAAATAAAGAAGCCTCTGCATAAATGAATCATCCCTATGCATAGAAGCGTAAGCACTTTGAGGAAGAGCGGATTCCAAAAGGGACCACATCTTTACTACGAAGTGGATAGCACAAGCCCTTAACAACAAAAGTTGTTAAAGAAACCTCGGCATCGGCAAACCGCTCAACCATATACTTAGTAAAATTGTTAATTTTATTAAATCAAAATTGTTCTTAGTTTTATTGAGTCAAGGTTGCGAAAAATAAAAGAAAAGTGACTCTTATTGACAAAAGTCAAAGGAGAAGTCTCTGCATAGATGAACCATTCTTAAGCAGAGAAACGCGGGCACTTCGATGAAGAATTGGATCCCAAAATGGACCACCTCCTTATTGGTGAAGTGGATAGCACATGCCATCAACAACAAACGTTGTTAAGGAAGTCTCAGTATGGGCAANACTTCGATGAAGAATTGGATCCCAAAATGGACCACCTCCTTATTGGTGAAGTGGATAGCACATGCCATCAACAACAAACGTTGTTAAGGAAGTCTCAGTATGGGCAAACTGCTCAAAATCGTGCTTAGGGAAATAACCAAAAGACGCGAACTACAAACACTTGTGCAAAATAAACAAGTCTTAAGTGCGAGAAAGCCAAAGTGCATACAAGCTTAGATGTCAAGTTAGAAAGGTAAACGGCATTTTAATACTTGTGCAAAATTACAAGTTTGAATAATGAATTGCAAATAAAATAGACTAGAGAACGTGACAAAGCAATAAAATAAGCAAAAAGAACAGAAAGTAAATGAAACACAAGTATCTAGACGAAAGAAAATGTTATTAATAGAATAAGATATTTACAATTATGGGCCGAAGCCAATTACATGGAAAATGCAGGAGACAAAAACCTATCAACTAAGAATTGAGCTATAAGTACAGAAATTCAAAATTTCTGTATTACCGAACACTCACATTCAAGGGCGGGAAGATAATTTTTTTTTCAATATTTTATACAT
Source organism: Fraxinus floribunda (assembly GCA_903798395.1). Classification (NCBI taxonomy): domain Eukaryota; kingdom Viridiplantae; phylum Streptophyta; class Magnoliopsida; order Lamiales; family Oleaceae; genus Fraxinus; species Fraxinus floribunda. Next base: position 1,849 of record CAIGRS010052329.1, on the reverse strand, counting down.
GGTACGGGCCCATGTGACTGAAAATTCAAAATTATGTTGAATTTCTGTAAAACATTTCCTGTACTTTCAGAATAAATCATCAACTAAATAGGTGGGGGAGGGATTATAGCATTGAGAACCACTACTTTAGAAGCTTCTTCAGTAGTATCGTCCTCAATTTCGATCACACGACGTCCTCAATTTCGATCACGTGACTACCCTTTGTTGGAATTTAAGGCTCTTGGTCTCCCTCTTCCAAAAATTTGACCTCAACTCAGAAGTATCAAAGGCTTGAGAGTTTACTTCAATCCACTCCTCCATCTCGATATGTGCATACCTTCGCCAGTATTTCGTGAAGCTTTGGTACGCCTCCGCTTCACACCCTCATCACCAGCAGATTAAGCCTCATGTCTCACTGTCTTAACCTCCTCTGTCAAGCCGAAAATTTTGACATTTAGCTCTTCCACCTTCTCTTTATGTGCCTTCTCCAAGCCTTAGTATCCAACTTTTGGTGGGCATTTGAAGTCTCCACCCACTTCCTCATGGAAGCCACTTCGCTTTGGGACAAGTGGACTTCCTTTTTCAGATTTTCAATTTTCATCTATGTCGAAGCGGTCTTCACAGACTTTTCAGCCTACTGCTTCTTTATTGCCTTAGCCTTAACCTTGGCTTTACTAGCTATCTCCTTAGCCTAAGAAGCTTTATTCGCAAACTCTTTATTTTTACTTTGAAAGATTTTAAAGAGGGCTTCAGCCTCTATGGCCATCTCGAATGCCTTCCTCTTTTGACTGACCATGGTGGCGAAGAAGTCTACCATATCGTTGGTCTCCACTAAGCCTTACCACCTGTTTGTCCAGTATTTGTGAAATGTGGATGTGGAAGTCTGAACCTCTGGAGGAAGATTGGTAAGAACTTATAGAGCCAGTTTATCACTGCACTGGGAGACTACATGTTTCTGGCAAGTTGAGTCATAAGTCGTCAACCCGCTCGTAGATTTGGCCACCTTCGACGATCCCAGCCATGAAGGGTTGGCAACAGTTGGCCTCTTCAGCCCTCCTTCATCGCAACTATAGCAACTGCCATCAGTTTTTCCCTGGTAAGGGCTTTAGAGCGTGGGGATGGGATGGCCATTGATCCACCTTCTTTGGTGGCGGAGAGATTAGGGACTTCCTCTACCATCTTTCTCTCATTATCCTTCAAGGGAGGTCGTCCTTCTCTTTCTTGGCTGCCAACCTCTCGAGTGATTCTTTCCACTTAGTCCTTCACCTGTTTTCCTGCAACAAACGAGAGTTTCAACCTTTTTTTCCCAGCAGGCAGCAGTGGAGGTGACAGCAAGTATTGTGGCCATTTCAAGAGTATGATGCATCCTCTTCTCGAAGTTTTCTACAAAAACAAGGAACAGGGTCGGCAACAGTTATGCAAAAACTAGCAAAAAAGTTTGTTAAAAATTGATATTACCTCTTCAGTCCAATAAGCAAAATTCTTCAAAAAAAATCATTTGGAAGCGATTAAACAGTCAAATTCACGAGTTAGCTGTCTCTTTTTTAGATACTCGTTTAATTATTTTCGATGTCGAGACAATGTCTGTTTGGACTATTCGATGTCCATGATATACTTTTCAAAACGAGTTTAAAAGATGACGTAGACAATTTGTGAATTCGGCTAGTGTACAATCGTCTGCAAATTTTTAAATTTAGGATGTTCTCAAAATACTAGTTTGAAACGACCTACTTTGATGTATTTTGACTTTTTCTAAGGTTGGTCGTTTTGCGTGTCATTAAGGATTGATGAGGTTAGCGTGGAGGAACAGGCTCTTGCATATTTGGAGCGTCTCGATGGTCGGCGTTCGAAGAAAGTGACATAACTTTTG
>CAIGRS010052320.1:0-12725 GCA_903798395.1 Fraxinus floribunda | reverse complement strand
CTATTGCTACGTGGATCACATCAAGACGTGTTGTTAAAATTAATCGTTCATTTTGACCTCGACATTTTAGGACTCATTTGACAGAGTTTTTGCTTTTTGTAGAAGAGTTCCTTAAAAAATTCATATTCGATCAAATTACTCTAAATGCTCTTTTAGTCGAATAAAATATTTTTCCAAGAAAATTATTCAAACATGTTCAAAAATACTTTCTTAATCTCGAAACAGTTTTTGACTTTTCTAAAACCCTGCCACGAGCCTTGGTAAACAAAAGAAAAATGGATTTAAAAATTGTAAGATAGATCGGGTTGACCCAACATCAAATAATTTCAAAACCGAACCTGCGGGTCGATTTGGCTTAGCGGGCTGCATTTTTTGGCCCAGTCCTAATTATTATTTTATTTTAACGTAAAATTCACGATGATTTTAACTTTCAATTGTTATTTATGTCACATATGGTATGGACACAATTTCATTGAGTTAAATAGGTTTAATAGTCAAAACCTCACTTTTAATAGAATCGTTTTTACATTATCAAAAAGGTCGAAACATCCCACCTTAATTTTCTTAAAATTTAAAGCAAGAAAATCTTTAGTAACCATCAATTGTCAATTAATTAATAATAAATACATTTCAAACGTCAATTCGAAAGTTAGGTTACCTATTTCTTTTATTATTATTATTATTATTTTGGATGAGACAACAGCACACGTTAATGTCCTGTGAAAGTAATTCGTGAATGATAATAATGATATTTATAGTGAAAATTATTCATAATCGTTTTATGAAATATACAAGTGTCACTTTGTTATTTGATATATTAATGTGATAGTTTTTTATTGTTTCATGTACCAAATAAAAAAACGATGCATATGTATCACATATGATGACTATTGATAATTTTCATTATAAATAACACTATTCAAGATAAATTAAAACAACCATGCTACATTGCCAGAAAAAAATTTACCAGAACACTGCCAGGCACTCACACCATAGGGGGTGTGGGTGGGATTTTTTTTCCATTTTTATTCTCGCGGGCCCCACACATGTGAGGATCTGATACTCTTCTGGTAAAATCTTAAATGTACATGAGGATTTATCCAAATTAAAATGGATATGTTTAAGTGGAAAAGGAAAATATAATAAAAAATATTGATATTATTGATGGAATAATGGAAAAAAATTAATAAATAAATGGTATAGCCCCCACCAATGTTGATTAATTTTCGTCCGATACATGAATCATGGGACAACTGTCAACCCATTTGCCCTGTCTTGAAAATTATATGACGTTACATGTCAAAAAATTGAGGCCATATCACTAGGACGAATTTTTGGGGTTGGATTACCCTTGCGGGATCGTGATCATCTGTACTGTCATTATAGTATATGTGCCGCCCAAAGCATATTGATCATGGTGATTTGATATCATAATCAACTTCCTTTGACTTATCGATCGTCTGTTCAAAATTTCAAATTCAACGATAAAAGCTAAACACGAAAGTTGTTCTCGTTGCGGGAGGATGTTTGGCTGTTCATAAAAGTCGAATTATTAGCTCTTATCACTTTTCTTCATATATCTTTTTATTCTATTAAAAAAAAAATGAAAATTAACAGCTTTAATCATTTTGTTGCGCTATCTAACACGAAGTGCATTTGAGAAAAAAAATTCAATTTTATACATCACATTTCATATTATTTTTATCATATTTTAATTGTACTTAAAATCTTCAATCTCTGTTTAATGTAACACATAAGTAATTAACTTTATCGGACACATTATTATTGATAATAACGGTTTCATCAAAAAGTCATTTGGGAGGTGCAAAAGTGCGATAAATTATTATTTTCCTTATCTCAAAGGACGCAAACAGAAGAATATTGGAGTTCAGTGACCTGATTAGTGCAAATTAAGGTTCAATGAGTTATTTGCACTGGAAAGTTACATGAAGGATTACAAGAATTTTTATCATTTTGTCAACCAAAATTCTCAAAACACCTTAATGATCGATTTCGGAAACTACACAAGTTCAACCACATTTGCTTTTACACCCTTTCAAAATGTATATCCTAAAAGCTCAAGGCCTGAGTAAAAAAATTAAACTAACCAAGAGCCTAGCTTGGCTTTGTGACAGTTGCATTTTCAATGTCTTTTCTTGTTTCCACTTTGCTTCGATGGGTTAAAGACCATGTGCATAAACAGAATGACGACGAGAAGCACCGAAATATGAGAACCATAATTCACCAGCAGCTTCTGTACAGTTGAAAAGATACATTGTAAGAGCATGGTTGGCAAAATAGTACACGAGATAATCCATCTTTTAAGTATTTCTAAGTGAATTCAACATCTTTAGGATCATAAAACGATGCTTCAATGCCCCAACCCCCGCCAATGATGAAAGAACATATTTATCAACCAATCCAAGTACCGGAAAAACATCAAAGCACACGATAAGGAGAAAAAAATGCCAGTCAATCATTTAGCCAAGATAAATGAAAGAAAGCCAAGAAAGGAAGTTGTTACCTTTAGCTGAGCATTTAGCAGTAACGAGATTTTCCATCCACCCAAAGGGAAAGGGGAAAACAAAGCAAGAGTATTGCGTCAGTACACTACTGAAGAAAAAAAAAATAGAAGAGAAATTTGTGACATACTTTATGTTGTGACTTGTGAGATGATAAAGAAGAATGTTACCTTCTCTGTCATTTTCCCAGTTTCAGCTTCAGAGAGAATTTTCAGTGGCAATATAGGGGTTGAATATGCTTCCTGTAAACAGTGATTACAGGAATATTAAGTACATGCTACTATATCTAGTAATTAAGATTTCTTAAAGAACAAACCTGTGGGCTCGATTTTGTGGGGACCCGATAAGTGATCAATGCAGGTGCACCATAGTAAACGGTTTTCACATTAGACTCCAACTCAAATGAATGGGAAACAAGGGAACCACTGAGAAAAATGCAATGAACCAACATGTAAATTACAGAGAGAGAAAACTATAAGCGGGCTTCAAAAAGATCAAAGTAAAGAACTTTGAATCTTACGCGTCAAGTCTTTCCCAAGACTTAGATGTGTTGCCAACCACAGAATCAAATACATCTTGAGCCCAACTATCATCAGTAAGAGTTACATCATATGCAGTGCTGCAAATGTTAACTAAACAATATTATGCAAAGTCAGATAGATTAAAAACTTGCAAATCATTCACAATAACAGGCAGAAAAAATCCTGATCGATGAGCCATATTGTATCCCATGATTAAACCCCTAGACCAAACTTGAAAAACATTTAGTACATTCAGCAATGTACCAATAGAAAGCATAAACTTTAGAGATTTAGGGGCTGTTCGGTAGGGATTAAAATTCAATTAAAATTGAAAATATAACCGCTATTGGCTCCCACTCGTCTAATAAAAGTCAACAATAACGGCTAGTTTTTCAATTTTAATCCGATTTTAATCTGTACCGAACGGCCTTAATTAGATATAAAAAAAATTGGACACTAAGCTACTTGAATCCAATTCCATCATTCTGCTTGACTTTCCGCAAGCTTGTAGTTACTAGTATTCCCAAAAAATTACCATTTCTTTTCTAGTACCGATGACAGCCCAATTATGGACTTTCTATAAAGAAATCCGGCTAGCATATATTTTATTCTCAAATTACAAAAAATGTATGCAGATCATTGCAAACAAACCTAGTTGTTTATCATCTTTTTGGCTGCATTACAACTATTTGGCTTTATAGCCTAAAAAAAAAAAAGTTACATCATGAAACCATGCAAGCCCATAACATTTATGGGCACCTCCATTCTTAAACCTTCTGATCCTTGCATTTGATTTGTTAAAACATAGTTACATTAACTCATAAATCGGAAAGAAAAACTGAAAAAACTTGTTATGTACAGAAATCAAAGCACAGGATAAAACATTTGCATGTAATCTTTCACATACGCGCACACACAAAAAATAAAAAATAAAATAAAACGATTAGCGTATTTCATTCTCAAATATGATCCTAGAAAGAAAAAAAAAACCTTCACAGCAACTATTTTTCTTCGATCACTAAATGAAAAAAATAAAAATAAAAATCAATGAATACAAACTAGATCTTAATCAATTAAAATGACAGGGGCAATGAGAAAGTTAACGAACGCAGATCCACGGTTGTAAACGTCAATGGAGACGGAGATCCGTTCGATGTCGGAATTGAGCTTTTTGAGAGTGACTCTTTTGTGCGCCACTATAAATGGAGACTCTGATGCATTTGCAAATGGTGAAGAAATGAAAATGAGAGCTAGAACAGCGAGAATTGTGAATCGAAATGCGTTTTCCATTGATTGAATTGAAATTGAAGCGTTTTGTTACGCAGATTCCGTAGAGATTTATGGAGGATTGTGACTGTATGAGTCTGTGGGACAGAGATAGGGTATATATATTGGGTGGAATGTTGGTAGGCCTGAAATTGGGCATTTACTGACATGATGGCCCAAACTCATTGGACTTTGCTACAAAGACTTGGGTGTGCATTTGATAGAGTTATTGAAAAATCAAAAACTACTTCCGACTTGAGAAGGATCCCATCTCGAACTTATGTGGACTCTGATTTTTTTATTTATTTTACAATTTTAAATTTGAATTGTATTTTTCAAAAAGGTAAATAGGAGAAACTAGGCCGTAAACGAGGATTGCTATCCGTCGATATCTTCCTTGATAATTGGAATAAATCCATACCAGTTGCGTACAAAACATTTTCTCAAATTGAGTTTCAAAAAAGAGATTCTTCACTCTTCTTTGATTTGACATAGAATTGAGTGACGGTCTCGATGTAAGCAAAAGTTTGACGGGCCTTGAATTTCAAGATTGTATATAGTTCGAGTACCATCCTAATCGCTTCTAAGTAAATAATAACTTTGAAAATAAATAATTTTTTATTAGTTAAAGTTGAAAGTAAGTTCATTACTTAAAATAAGAGTAAAATAAGAATTATTTTACCCTTTCAGGGGTGACCGAGTTGGTAGAGAAGGTGAACGTGGAGATCGAAAGTCACGAGTTCGAATCTTCTGTCAACACTTCCTCGATCGAATCCGTCGCACCGGACTTGCCTAGTGCAGTTTATCTCTTCTCTGTGATTTGCAGACTACTGCACATTGAACGAGGTTTACCCAGTGCGCACTCATGAGTAGCGAATGCGTGTTCCTACGTAAAAAAAAAAATACTTATTTTATATAACCTTTTTTATTTGGAAGGAAGGATAAAGTAACACGGTGAAGTTAGTTGTATACCAAGCATTGAAAGACGTGGTCTAGCATGATGAAAAAAGCCTCTCTGGTATTGCATGTATGATAATTAAGTTTGGTTGAGATTCAGGCTAGTCATCCTTTGCTGACCTCTCTTCCTATTATTCGCTGCAGTCTTGTGCCAAATATTCATTGAAGAAGTCTCTATATAGGCAAAAGCAATTGCATGAATAATGCAAATTGTAGCTCCTCATTGTGATAAGGGAATAGATTCAATTTGAAGGAACCAAGCATATATAAGCACTCAAGTTTGGTGGGTTGCTCTGTAAATTCGATATGTTACTTTGCTCTACTCAGTCCTAGTTAAATTGAGTGTAATATGATGACATACCAGACACGTGTTTTATTCGATATATAATTAATCGTGACAAGTATCAAAATTTCAGTTCAAACTTTTTTATTATTAACCATGGTGAGTTTTAGTTAATACGGTATATCAAACATTTTCTAATAGATCTTTTTTTTGTATGGTCTAGATTTAAACGTAGGATGTATCAACGAAGTATAAATAACAACTCAATTTCGGAAAATCATGTAAAACATAGACAATCTATTCAACCCTTTCTAGGTTGATCTTTACCGAGGTCTCAACTTTACAATTCACAATATTTTTGTCTTCTATTATTTAATCATGTTGCACTTTTTTAGTACGGAATAGTGTAACACGTACGGGGTAGATAGAGTATATGTGACAACCGAATGTTAGAAAGGAATTCTTGTAAGATGCTAAACCTAATCCATTTAACTAGTTGTCCCCTTGATTTTCCTTATGTCGGGCATGAGGTTTCGACGAATCATAAAAGGGATAAATTCAAAGGTGATTCCAATATGTCTACTTTGTAAACACAACATTGACATAATTTTTGTTCTGTTTGACCTCAACCAATAATTCAAATATCATTTTCACAACTGTTTTATGGTGTATTTAAATTTAACGTACCGTGTTTTTCTAAATTTACACTTTAAATACTATGTTTTAATTACAAAAAATAAAATTTGCTAAAAATTTACAAATTTGCCATAATAGACTAAAATATGTTCATAATTGAAAATAACAAATCACACCCTTTGTATTACATTAGGTAAAACTTCACATATCCCATTTTAACTACTTTTTTATTCTCGAAAAATTAAATTACGTATTTATCCAGCATTCCATAAATTAACATTAGTCGAGTCCTCTCACGGCGTTATGTACATAATTTTATCTCCTTTTCATTTTTACATAAATCATATATTTTTATTAATCATATTTATAGATTATTCTCTTTTAGATACCAATAAATTACTCATGCATTCTTCACAAATTTTTAAGTTACAAAATTACTTCTACCTAAAATGAATAAGAAATAGATTTTTAGCAACAGAATATCATTTAATGTAAAAATTATTTAAATTGATTGCTTTTAATTTTTATTCATTGAACAATTTTTTCTTTAACTAGAATATTGAATTTAAGAATTTTTATTTGTTTGTAATATATAGGGTGTGATTTGTTATTTATGATAAGAATATTTTGTCCATTTAGCTATTTATAATGTTATATTTTATAATTTTTTAATGCACTTTTATAAATTATAACTCATATAGAGATATCATAAATTCGTATATAGAAGTAGATTTGATTTTATTCAAGAGAGACTATCAAATAGGTAGTGGAAATTCGATCAACTACATTATTATATTTGTTCAAAACTTGCTTAATGTATGAAATTGAACTGTATTAACTATGGTGAAATCATAAGTCCTAACACTTTAATTTCATTTGAGTTTTTCTTGAGTCAAAACTTTTTGAGTCTAGGAAACAAGATGATGCTCTCAGGAGGTTCGGGCGCCACCTTGGAAGGAGGACACCCGTGAGATCGATGTACTTCTCGAGGTAATCACTTTTTGTTCGTCCTTATTTAAATTTCAGTTTAAAATATATTTTAATCGAATTTCAAATATAGTTAGGATCAAGCAAATTTCCATACTTAAATAACTCAAATTTCATGCAAACAATAATCTACTCACATGCACCCTCTATTACGATATTATAAACTTGGGATTTCAACTCTAATATGTTTGTAAGCATTTCCAAATATTTCAGTCGTAAAATCTATGAGAAATACTCACATAAACTCATTTCACATGAAATACTTTGAGCACCAATTTCTCATTCACCCAAACATCATTTTTGACAAGTAAATACATGATTTCGATGTACTCACAGAGGAGAACACAAATCAACTTCCATATTCCAAAATGAACAAGCGGGTCCCACTCAAATTTATCTCCAAAGTCAGCCACCCAACCATTTTTTTCCAACAATGTGTAACCCTTTAACAAACTTGCTACTCTTGCAATGTTGAACATAAAAACAAATCAAAAGTTTGGGTTGTGTCACTAGTGATTCAATCTTGTAAGTGGGATCACTTGGTTGACTTCCCATTCTTGCCTTAACATGTTCACGGGTATATATGTCATACACTGCACTTACTATATCGCCAAAGAGGACGTAGTTGAGAAGCTAAGCGCTAAACTGTTGCTTGAGTGAGCCAAAAGCCTTGACAAATGAGTAAAATGTGGAAGAGAAGGTCTAGCATGAAAGATAAGAGCCAATTAGGATAGCCAAAGGACGATGCCTAAATGCCGCACAATTAATTATGAGTCGAACCCATGATTAAGAGTGAATCTAGGCAAGTCATCCTTGGCTACCAAATCAGGCTCTTCATTTTCATACAAGGCCTCTCTTCCTTTCCCTTAAATTTTGCCTGATGAATTGATTTTGATCAGCAGCGAATAGGCCATATATATAGGTAATGAAAAAGTGCAAGACAATGTTGGATTGACAATAAAGAATAACTGTTGAAGTCAACACTTTCGCTTTTTGCTATTTGACTTCCAAATTGAGTCTTTTTTGAAGTTGATATGCATGAAAAATTGAGTTATCTTAAGGGCATATATTCCAGGTCAACCTCCTCCCTGGTATGGGCGTTCATAATGTTTGTTAAGTGCCATATTGGTATAGGTCAACTAACATATTCCAATGGGAAAAAGACTGAAAATTCTTCCAAAATATGTGTAAGTTGCAAAATGAAGCATTTTGTAGTTGACCTTAAAAATCGAGATGGCCGGTCCAGTTGTATCGGTCATGATTGGACCTAGTTTTTCAACTTCATTTATGAAAGAGAAAAGTTTTGGTTAAGCAATGACAATGTGTGAGCTTTGAGATATGATACGTTAAGGTGTTATTGATGTTTATTTTTGACTCGTTGAAGTTTAATATTTGAATTTTTATACAATTTTTTTTGAGTCAAAAACCCATGTTTTAAAATATCGATTTTAGTAAAGTAACCTTCTAAGCCCTAAAAAATACATAAGCAACTTTATGGTCCATCGTGCAATTTGTCTAGTACTCGACAAAGAATGTCAATGCTTATTAATTAGCCACCAAATTTTCTCTTATTATCTTCCCTTTGACTTCAAATATTTCAGCACTTTGGCTTGAAATTTGGACATCTAGTCCAAATTAACAACTTTATTAGAAGCCTATTCGTGAACAAAGTGAAAAGAGAACGTGTCCTTGGCTACTTGGCATGCAATCATTTTGACCTATTCAATTTACTTGTACATTCAGTGTGTACATTATTGATGATATTCCATTAAGTATAAAAATTGAGTCATTGATTTAAATAAGTAATAGAGAAATCAATGACAAAACTGATTGTCACATCATGAAATGTCATTCAAGATGTCAACCATCATGTAAGTGTAGCAAAACAGAAAATTTTAACACTAATACAAGTAATTTTATTTTTAACAGCTAAAAAATTATCGTAAAAAAATCAATTTTAAAGCTTTTTGTCAAAAAAAAAAAAAAAAGATCATTGAGAAAGATTTCAATGCTAAAGTTTCTATCATTAAAAGTGATTTTTTTTTTTTGCCAATTAAGAGGTCAACAAAAATAAAATGAGAGATTTGAATTGATGTTATTAAGAGATTTGATATCTTAATAAGTGACTCATACGTACAAATTCACAAGCTACTCACAAACATTTTTCCTCCACATCATTTTATGTAATCCCTTATGTACCATTTTTATGTACAAGTAGCATAATCCTTTTTAATATAGGGCTAGTCTCATACGACTATTACTAGCGAGCTCAACTATAGAGAGGTAGGTCAAGACACACACACACACGACCTCAAACGATTAGTAGTAATTGTTTATGTTAACATTCAACTCTCACGAGTTTGTAGAAAGAAATTGTTACAACGTACGTTAGATAAATTTCAATTATGTGTTTAAATGCAAATGCATGTCGGTCTGTATTTAGTTTAGTCTTTCAAATACTTTAATAGACTTTTTTTAAATGCTATTAAAAGTTTAAAACACAATAAAAATTAGTTTACATGAAAGACAACGTATGAAAAGATTAACAATTTATAATCTTCAAATCGAAATATACAATAAAAGTTAATAATTTAAACAATATTTTTGTCCTCAAATGTGAAAACAGCATCTAACTTAAGTTTTCCGAGATAAATTCGCAGAAATTACAGTGAGGAAAAGATAGAACACGATACAAATGAACGACATCATAACAGATATCGTAATTCTGTTACAATATATGGCAAAATGGTCACAAATTGCTATCCAACCAGTGTGGCTGTTGCCATACTTCCCCACGTACCCTATCGCGGTTGCTGCTGCACATGCTGCCATCAACAACGTTGTCAAAATCTGTGGATGGAACAATTTCAATTCCTCGTTAGTACATTTATAGTAAACAAAATCTTAAAATATTTTTCTTCCTTAAATAATACCGTGTCATGCTGTAAATTATACCTACCAAGTCATGCAGAAATATGAAGAAGTAATTTCTTGGATTCACTGCCTTGTAACCAAGGATGAAAACAATAAACAAAGAGAGAAGAGAGAATGCACAAGCAATAATATTTGCAAATGCAAAGAACCTGCGTCCAATGACAGAAAAATAAGTCGAAGATACCTAACAGAAAAGGTTGTTGAAGATAAAAAAATCAGAGCCGAGATCTTACTTGTAAGCCGATGAATAGCTATAGCGCGCATCGACCACGATTCCGAAAATCTCAACAGTTTGCTTGCTAGTGAGGACAAGCCATGTAGCAGCCAAAGTACCCCCAGTGGCCAAAACTCAGTTGTCTTAGACACTACGTTTACTAAATTTATCTGTTTTATGAAGAGATTTACTTCCACTATTTTCCATTATCTCTACTATCTTTTTCTTCTTCCTTAATTACTGCAGAAACCGAGGAACATATAGTATTTATAGAGAGAGAGAGAGATTGAGGGAGGGAGGTAGGAATTATTCAATATCAAGTCCGAGGAAATTGGTAGGTTTTATGCATTTAATGTTACAAGGAAGGGAAAAGAAGTTAGAGATCTACGATTTATTTATGAATTTTTTGCAATCTAGACGCGTGTTAAAAAATTCCAAGAAATCCGATAAATCAATTTAAAAATTTAATCTTTACATGCCATATATAGCGAGCGTAATTTATGACAATTACATTTTTTTTGAGTAAACCCCCGTTTTGTGTCTAATCTTCCATCCCAAAAACTTCTATGCATTTGGCACTGGACAGGATTGGCACTGGACAGGATTAGTAGGACAATGAAACATTTTTTTTCTTCATATTTAGACCCCGTTTGATGCACATTATTGAGTGGAGAATGCATTTTAAATAGTGATTTGATGGAAAATATGTGGTTAAAAAATAAAGAATGAATTTGCGTGCGTGTAATATTATTTTATTGAAAAATGCGTAGTTGAAAATAATCATTGATTGTATATATAATTGGTGCAGTAATTAAATGATTTTAATAACAAAAGTTGGTTAAATGGTCCTGTCCTGTGTTTCTCTAGTTTGTTGCTTAGGAATAGGAAGATTGCCAGACTAATTTTGATGCTTGATTATATGTCATCATTAATTTGTATTTTTTTTTCTTATTATCATTATATTTTTTTCCAACATTAATTGGCAAATTAATTCAGACACTAGCAATGGTATTTATCATCACAAGTGGATTCTATTGTCTTTAATTGGTGATTAATTAATCCTTTCGATATCTTAGCATGATGGATAACAAATGCGAGACTATAAAATTCGATACGCTTGTCATTTGAGCTTTGATCAAGAAGCTTCATGATCAATGTCGAGTAACTAGGTACACAAGCCATGTTCTGATTTGGTTTCACGTAAAATGTCAGAAATGAAGAGTTAGTGATTGTCCCCAAAAATGGTTAGATAGTACGAAGAATAATAAAAGTTATAACAAATCCACCTAAAAATTCCTATATACTTGTCTTGCATTAGTTAGGCCATATTCCCAAAAGGGGGCATGAGTTATGGGTCCAAAGACAAAGAGTACCAGATCTTTAGCCACACAAAACCTAATGAAAATGGTGCTATGTCCTTTTCATTCAATGCAAGGTACTAATTTCCATTAACAAGTTTTACATAAAAGAAAGAAACCCATCTTGATAGAGAAACAAATTGAACTTCCTTTTGAATGCCCTTTATCGAGATTATAAAGTGACTCTTTGATGTTCATTGGATCTCATTTACTTAAAAGTATCAACTTTGACATCTTTTTGGGAACCATGCAAAAATGTAGTCTCTCATTGCCAATTTTCCATTCAATGTATCAAAGACAATTCCAGTTGGTTAAAGATGAAATCAATAACTAATATATATGAATTTGAGTTAATCTTTTAAATAAAGTCGACCTTTTAAGGTGAAATTTCGAGTCTTAATACTCCATCCGTCTCATCTATAGAGACTGGTTTTATTTTTCACACTGATTAAGAAATTTTTATTTATGGAAAAATTACCTTAATTCAACCTATCAAACACGCTAATAGTATTTATGGGAAAATACTAGTATCAATTTGTGGAAAACAATGGGAATGGGAATGGAATTTTTTTTGAAAATTTGTTATATTTTGGAGACCTGAGAACGAATTCCTCGTTTATTGTCTTGCTAAGGCATCTTCAACCGTACTCTTTATTTTAAAGAGCATATTTCCCCATTTAAAGAGCATCTCGAGGAATGTTAAAATAAAGAGTAAAAACTTTTTGTTCGAGTCCGTCAACAAGCTATATTTATCTTTATTTTGCTTTTCTCCATAAAAAAAATTTTGATCAGCATTTACTCTCTCTGTTTAATTGGTTTCCCTCTAAAGAGATGCATGAATATTTTGTTCGCTGATTTTGTTCGAGTTTTGTAACTTATACGTTATGTCATATAAATCGTAACCTATTTTCTAGTTATATAACATGAATTTTTGTTTCAGTTTCGAGCTTACCTTAGTTCTCTCATTTTCATTGTAATACTACAATCATAATTAACATTGAAAACTATATGATTCTTGGATCATGCCACTTTACCAGAAGAATTTTG
>CAIGRS010052262.1:0-10696 GCA_903798395.1 Fraxinus floribunda | reverse complement strand
TTGATCAGCTTGTCGTTCTAGTCATGTTCATCTATAGTGTTTCAATCTAAGACTGCATGCCACTGTCCTTTTGGAGATTTGAATAGTTGACGAGTTCAATTGGAACGATGTTCAGAAGAATCCTCAACTGATTCGATGTGAATTTTAAATTCACAACAACAATCTTATCTTTTTAATGTTAAAATTAAATTATTATAAAAGAATATGTAGAACATTAAGAGGTTGTTTGGTAGAGATTAAAATCAGATATTTTAATTTTTATATCGGCAATAACAACTGAAAATAATCTGCCCACCTTAGGTTATTGCCAGTATAAAAGTTAAAATTAACTTAAAATTCGGCATGGTTTGAGGCTGTAAGTTTAAAAAGTGAGACATAATTCGGCAAACACCATGATGATGCGGTGCATGAATTGTTCAATTTCTTAATTTTGTACTTCTTAATTGATACAAGATAATTACAATCTGAAAAAACACCAATTATACACCTTATGTTGTTCGATAGAGAGAATTAAAAAAGTAGAGACATCATAAGATGTTTGGTACGTAGATTAAACAGGATAAAATTGAATTAAAAATTTAAATCGATTTTTATTTATTTTGAAGAATTTCTATATAATATTCACTTATTTGTCCAACCTTTAAATTTATTTATAATTTATAGACAGAATATGCTTTAAAAAATAAAGGAACCATGTTACACGAACATATGTGATGACATATGGGATAATCAAAGATACACAACTTGAGGGGTCGGGCATTATTTTATTGTGCGGGTATCCACGCGCAATGTGAGGGTCTATCAATCGAGGTGTCTACCATTTTCGTATAAAGTGGCATTATTCATAATAAAGTGAGTCTTGGATAATTAATTAAATAATCATATAATTTATGGTAAAAACTCTTTCTAGTGTCGGGCACCAATCAACGGCGGGTGTGTAACTTAAAATTAAGGTTAAGCCGACGCGTGTCCGTATATAGACGTGCAAGCGAAACAAACAGTTGGAATGTAGAACCATGAAACACCAACTGCAAAATTGAATAGCTTGGGGAGCAGGCACCGTTTGGCCAATCACATGCGTCCATATATGTTGAACACGTGATATGCAAGCCACGTGTCAGAAAAGATGTCGGAGCGGGCAAGTAACATGTTGGTGAATGCTTAGCTGGAGGGCACCATCTGGTGAATGACACGTGGAAACGTTTTAGGCGGTGGGTGATTGGGGCTGGCAAATTTTGAAGCGGTAAACGCGGAGACGAGTTGGAGTCCAACTCGGAGGAATGTTTCGCCCGCCAAACTTTGAAATTTATATGGATTCGGACCTATCTTAGACCGAAGACTTATCCCAAACCAACGGAACTATTCTTTGAATAAACCGACCACAAGTTGAATTCATCCATATCCCCTAGCTTTATCTCAATCCTGTTTCTCAGTGGACTCCGAGTACCAAAACACAGTTGGCTAAAGACACGGCACATGTACATGTCCAGTCCCCCATGCAATGGCAAACCCGTAATTCCAGTCCTAAAATTACTACCCATACAAAATTTTCTGTCAAGGACACTTTAGTCAATTCGAATTACGACCCACCTACTGTTGTAGATAGAAATATCCGTATATGGATAAGGTTCAACCTATTTACTTTAAATTAATAATTATTTACTTTAAATTAATAATAATTCTCACCACCGCGCTTTTGAATTTCTTCGTTCTTTGTTCGACGATTCCACACGCCTTTTCTCTATTCCTGTCTCCTATATCCTGTATAAATACCCCCCTCTCTCTTTACATATTTCTACGAAGAAAACTCTCAAATATCTATCGTTTCGTTTTGGAAAAAAATGGTGGATTTGGATTGGAAAACAAAAATGATTTCGTCCGAAATGCAAAATAGATCGCCGAGGCTTTCAAATAAGCTCCAGATTTCAATCCCGACGCCGCAAGCTCGTGTTGCAGAGTTATCGGCGGCGTCTGACTCGGCATGCTCGGCTTATGAGAACTATCTACGGCTTCCGGAGCTGAAAAAGTTATGGAGTGTTAAAGAGTTTCCGGGCTGGAAAGATGAGTCGATTTTTAAACCGGCTTTCATGGGTCTAGAAATCACGTTCCGGTTTATCTCGACCGTTTTGTCGGATCCAAGGCCGTATGCAAATAGGCGGGAATGGAAGCGGCGGCTCGAAGCTTTAACTACTAGTGAAATTGAAATTATAGCTTTATTATGTGAAGATGTGGAGACACGTGGTGCGATTCCGATCGTGGATCTGACCTCATCGGATGGTGTGTTGGCTAGGGAAAACAGTTCGGCGGAGGTGTGGAAGATGTCAGATGAGATAACGGTGGTGAGCCGAGTGAGCGAAGCCAGTTTGCTGCCACGACTGGCCACATGGCACAAATCAGAAGAGGTTGCGAAGAAGATTCTGTACTCCATCGAACGGGAGATGCAGGGAATTCCATACACCCTTGGATTAGGTGAGCCGAACCTCGCCGGGAAACCGAGCCTCAACTACGACGTCATTTGCAAACCCAACGAGCTCCATTCATTGAAGAAATGCCCCTCGGATAATGCGGATTTGGAAAACTTAGAAAACCAAACTATTTACGCGACACACCAGATTCTAGAGTCATGGATCTGCGTATCAAAACAAATACTGGAGAGAATTTTATCGAGAATCGATAGCAAAAGCTTTGAGAATGCTTCAAGCGATTGCTGGATACTGGAGAAAGTGTGGAAACTGTTGAAGGAGATCGAAGATCTCCATTTATTGATGGATCCTGATGATTTTCTCCGTTTGAAAAATCGCCTTTCGATGAAAGCAAATTCAGAATCTGACTTCTTCTGTTTCAGATCCAGAGAACTGGTAGAAATTACCAAATCTTCAAAGGATCTGAAACTGTTCCACGGATGGTAAAACCTACAGGAGGTTGATCCCAAGGGCGGTCCAAGGATCCAAGAAGCTGCGATGAAACTGTACAGGAGAAAAGGCGAATTCCCGAAAATTCATTTGCTGCAGGCTATGCAAGCGGTGGAGATGGCTGTGAAGAGCTTCTATTTTTCGTATAAACAGTTGTTAGCTATTGTAATGGGGAGTCTGGAGGCAAGGGGGTATAGAGCATTTGTGAACGTTGATTCTGGAGATTTGTTGGGTCAAATATACCTTGAGCCGACCTATTTTCCCAGTTTGGATGCTGCAAAGACTTTTCTGGATGATTCATGGGGTCACCATTGATGAAGCTTCAATACTTTAGGACGATGAGTTCGCATACCAAAGGGAACTAGAAGAGTTAATTTAATACTTCAAATTTTGGAGTTCAATATTGTAATATACTTAATTTTTGTACTGTGGATTTTTTAAAATCTTGCTTCAACATTGATTTAATTGGGTTATATTCTTNCTTTAGGACGATGAGTTCGCATACCAAAGGGAACTAGAAGAGTTAATTTAATACTTCAAATTTTGGAGTTCAATATTGTAATATACTTAATTTTTGTACTGTGGATTTTTTAAAATCTTGCTTCAACATTGATTTAATTGGGTTATATTCTTTCGACGCTTTTGCTAACAAGCTTATAATTTGGGCATGATGAATTCCGGAATTTTGTTAAGGAATTAAAATAGTGATGAACATATCTTGAGGACGCCCTAAATCGCTCATGGTATCATTATGAATATATAAACCAAAACTATGTAAGATGTGATAACCAGCGTGTTATCGGCCGGAGATGTTGCGTGACCTGTACCATGATAATAGACATTGGTTAGTATAGTTGGTCGTCGTAGATGGGTAGGGAATGGTATTCTACTTCATGGTTTTGTTTTGCATGGACTCTTAGATCATCAGATCACATACTTGGAGCTCAAGTCGGCCTTCTATTGTCTGGTTGTCATAGTAATTCGATCACAACTTTCGTTGTTTGATGGGGTCTAGGTGCCATGTCATTTTCGTCATACAACAGTTGACCTTGAGGTTTGAGTTACTACATTTAGGCCTGGTCAGATTTTCTTAGGTTATATGAAGTCATGGTGGTTGAGGCAACGTTCACATCTATCATTTTTCTTCCAACCTTTTTTTTGTTTTTTTTTTTTTTTTGACGTAAGAATCCGCAGTCGCTACCCGTGAATGCACACTAGGTAAACCTCGTTCCATGTGCAGTAGCCCGCAAACCACACAAGAGAGATAAACCGCACTAAGCAAGTTCGGTGCGACGGGCTCAATCGAGAAAGTATTGGCAGGAGATTCGAACTAGTGACCTTCGATCTTCCCGTTTACCTGTTCCACCAACTCGAACACCTTCGAAAGGGTATTTTTCTTCCAACTTTTAGCTATAGATGCGATCTCACTTGCACATTAGTAGAAAGATGACATTTTCTACTATTAATTATAATTCATTTTGTTTTCTCAAATAAGAAGTTAATACTCATTCTTTATGTATGCATATACTAGTGGAAGTTTTAACTTCAAAAATTAGTTGAAGAATTTGATAATAAATGATTTAATTTTTTTGCTTAAGTAATTATATATATATTTGAAGGGTATGTGTATGAGAGATGGAAATCATTTAAAACTAGCCAATAGTGACAATGAATGTCATTCTCAATCTTGGCATAAATATCATTATCTTAATTTGACTGTGCATGAACATGGGCCATCAGTTATTATGTCATACAGCATTGGGTAGGTTTCCTAGCAATGAAACATGCGGTTTTGTCAATTATGGACTACTTTCTTTCTCCTGTCGTGCTAATGCTTATCCACATTCCGCACAACTATTAGTCAAAATTATCGGATGGAGATTTAAATTTTTAAACAAAGTTGACAAGTCTGCAAAAATTAGAGATCTTTGTGGGATATTAATGTATGAACAAACAGTTATGATATTCTCCAATTTAATTCTTCCCAAGTATCTCATTAGCTTGAAATTGGAGTCAAGTCGTAAACTGAACGAGCAATTTAGGCATTATGATAACATCAAGCTCGAACAGAATTAAACTGAATCAAAACAAGACTCGTAGGCTACACTTAAAATCTCAGATTCAAACTCAAACAAACATCAGCTGGAGGACCCAAAGAACAGCAGGAAATAACGTATCGACTCAAAACTACAAAAATTCATAATCAAGATGCAGCGAAAATAACGAACAATTAACCTAGTCAAAGAGACTAAAGCCCATGTCATCATCGGATTCCTCAGCCGGTTCTTCCTTCTTATCCTCTTCCTTGGCAGCAGCAGGTGCAGCACCTGAATCAGCAGCTGCAACTGGAGCAGCAGCAACTGCAAACTTTGTGGGATCCTAATTAACAAAAAGACAATGATAAGCATAACATGACAGTAAGCTGCACTGGGTCTAAAAAGCATGCAAATTAACATAATCAGTTGATACCTCGAGGTATTCCTTCACTTTATCTGCCAGTGGAAAGGAGTAATCGGTTTCAACTGCAACTGCCAAAACATTCTTGTATGCATTGATGAACATGTGTGGTGCAGCTGCTAGTGTTGGGTATGAGATGGCTAGTGACAAGGAAGTGACCATGGAAACTCCCAAGGCAAACTTCTCAATGAGGTCGTCTTCTGTCAAATCAAGCACCTCAGGGCTGAAAACAGATCCATTGTCATAAGCTGAGATGACAACGAGACCATAAGAGAAGGGCCTGATTCCAAGTTTTGCAAGCAGAGCAGCTTCAGAAGAACCCACTTTGTCACCCTTCTTGATAAGCTCCACAGGGGTGATGATTTCTACAGTACCCTTGTTAATCTTTGTTGGAATATTGAGAACCTGGAAGGAGATGAGGTTAGAAACAATAATGCTAGAAAAAGAGAAATTTAGACACAATTAGAATGTAATATGGACACCTGGAAGAAAGAAGTCTGTGATGGATCAAGTCCTGTGTTGCCAGGTGGAACAACAACATCGACTGGAGCGACCAGACCAACACGAGCTGGAGCTCCAACCTGTAAAAACACACATTTTTTTGTATCAATTTAGCACCAACAAGGAGTCAAAGTAGGCAAATCACAGCAGATAAAATTGGAAGATGTTTAAAAATTCCAAAGATTTAACATGCAACCTTCAGCATAGTCCCATGTGATTTTATACGATTTTAAAAATAATGCTTTTGAGAGTAATAACATCAGAGCAAGTATGACATATTTTCCATCTAAAAATGTAAAATCCTTATCTCAACTAAATTTAGGACAATCTAATTTCATGTGCATGTGTGCTATTTCATACACATCCTCAATTATAATAATACATAAACAAGGAAGATGCTAAAGAGAAATAGAATTCTATTCTCCATAAGTAGCAAATAACACGTTAGAATAAATTAAGAGTAACAGACACTGCCTCCATTGCATTGGTATTGAGAAAACAAGTCAGAACAGATTAGAAAAGAAAAGAAATCTTATCTACAAAACAGTTGTAAAAATTCCAGTACACAAAAAGATGAATCTAAAATTCTCTGCGACGCCTTCACTCTATTTGAATTTAAGAAAGCAAAATGAGAAAAGACAAATAGAATGTAATCTTAATGTGCTTGGTAGTCGAAAGCAGAAGAGAAGACAATCCTAGAAATTACAAACAAGAATTCTTAGAGTTAACCCGTGTCTGGCCTTCATTTCTTAAAATTCATTTTTTCCCAAACTCATTTTCATCCATATATTTCATGGGGCCCACAAAATTTATCTATTTTTCAACAACACATAACGTCAACTTCCATAAAAATCTACTAAAAATCGGATTTTTATCCAAACCAAATGGGGGCTTAGCTAATTTCCCCTTCTAATGCAGGGTTTGAACATCAATGACCTATGGTAAAAGAGCTGTGAAGTCAAACAGTATCCTATTACGTATTTACGTTACATCATTCTACCTTACTAAATACAACCAAGAGTAAAAAAGGGCTCAGTTAAAATGATTTCAAGGTGAAATCTTTGAGTTCATTTCAATCATAACTAAGCAATAACACCCACAAGGAAATTTTATCAAACACACACTAAACATAAAATTTCAACCAAATAACAGTAACATTTGATCCAGTGTCTAAAGAATAAACTTCATGAATGTTTGTCACTACATTTTTAAGAAATTAGTAAACAATGCTAAATTAAGGCAACAAAAATCAATTATGAGAAGGAGAATAGACTTTAAAAGAAAAGCAGATGCCTTTGAACAGCAGACCAGCAACGAAGGAAAAACCATTAGATAGGAATCAACAATATACAAAAGCAGTTTACCTTGTACTTGGCAACCTCCTCGCTGACTTCCTTCAGATCACCCTTAGTAAAGATCAGTCCAACATTTCCCTAGCAAAATACAATGAACAAGATCAAATTTGAAATCTCACTTCTAACATACCAAGAACAATCACGCACTAAACATAAATCAATTCATCTTTCTAAATTTAACTAATATTTCCTCACAATATTAAATTTCCTGAAAAATACACAGTAAATATAGATAAAACTCTTGATCGTTTATTAACAAAGGCCCAGAAAATAGCATAAAAATGTAAACAACGAAAAACAATTCTGCATTGTGGTTAATGTTAAGTTTGACATCGTTTGATTGGGCAGCAATCATGGCCATTGATTTTAACCACATTCATTCAAATCGATTGCACAGTTTTCTACCCATCACGCAATGTACTTAATGGGTGTTTGGTGAATATTAAAATTAGATTTTTAGTAGATTGTAAAAGAAGTTTTTGAAAAGCTGCGACCATGTTAATATTGATTGTTTGACTTTGATTTAGATTAAAATTTGATTTTAATCAGAAATAAAGAGGTCGTTAATGTTCACTGGGAATGTACAACTAGTCACTTACAACAAGGAGAGGAATTAGATTAAGAATGGCCTGGTTGCCAGTCTTCTCGGAGTGAATCCTAATGCTCCTCTTCATCATGGTGTTTTTACCCATTAGAACAACAGAATCACCCCTCAGACCCTTCCGAATGTTCTGCAGCTGGGTCGATCCGACGTTGTCGGCGGCAGCCACCAGAACCTGCGTGTAGTCGTCCAGCAGCTGGCATAGCTTCGAGTCGTACGCTATTTTCTTTTCAGCCTTGGAAACCTTAGGCGCCATTGATCAAACTACACTAGCAACTTATATTTCCGCAAATTTTAGGGTGAAGGACGAGGGATGGTAAAACCTTAGACAAAAGAATCGCCAAAAGAGCGAAGAAATGAAAATGTATATACGGAATGACCTAAATTATACGGTTGAGATTGGGTTTTCTGAATTTGATCTACGGTTGTGGATTTTTCATGACAGTGGGCTGATTGTCACGGGCCGGCCAGGTTTAGCACTTTCAATGTGTTAACCAGTTGCTAAAAATTACAATCACACCTACATTTGGACTTCACGGGGGTTTATATGGTCATTATAATATCCTCGAGCACGAGAACTTCTAAGGGGTCCCTTTACAATAATGGTTTACGAGTGCTCGGGCCTTCAAAATCCTCGAGAAACCTCGAGGATAGACTCCCAGCATGCCTCTAAAAGCACGTCAATAGTCCTTGGGGTAGCTAGTCGGGCATTTTCCTTGTCCAACTTCCCAAAGTATTCTATGATTGAACACTCATAGTCCTGACCCCATGAGGGCTCTAACTCTATCAAATTACCAATACCCAATAAATCCTACAACTATAAGGAGTCTATCTCGAGACGTACTATAGTTAAGGTAAGGTGAGACTTCTAGTCTAAATCCAACACCAACTCCTACCATAAATCATTCCTAAAAGTAAGGTGTCAAGTCCTACGAGGAGTCCACTACCACTATAAATACGTCATTCTCATTCGTTATTCAGGTACGTTTTCACATATATTTTCTCTCAAATTCCTCTTTCTGACTTAAGCATCGGAGGGGCGACGAGGACACACATCGTTGCCTTTGTTTCAGGTATCGAAAGATCTCGTTCGTGCTATTTCTCAGTCGTCAAGCTCGAGAATTCAACAGGTACAATTTTTGGTAACATCATTGGCGCCGTCTATGGGAATCGCTCCCAAAAGTTATGGTAAATACGCGTTCAAGTCTTCATCTTGCAAGCTCATCTGCTCCGAACCAACCACCTGTTACGAATCCTCTAGTTCATTAAGGAGTCACCAAGAATGTCGGATCCTCCACCAGCAATGGTTACCGCTGGAGCATTCGAAGAGCTTCGTCAACAAGTTGTGACCCTGACTAAGCTACTCAGCCAAGGAAACATTCCCCAAGCTCCAGCACCAGCGCATGTACATACACCAGCGTCGGAAGGAGGTGTCATTGCTGATGCTTGAGCTTGGGACGCCCATGATGCCCATGACAATGGTGGATCTGGGACTTCGAGCATACTCCCACTAGCCTCGACATTGAGATTCATAACTATGGACTTAGGAGAACTCGCTCGGATCATACAAAATGGGATTGCAGCGGGACTACAACAGAATACCAAATGAGTAATGGGGTTCACTCCTAACACTCCGTTCACATCAAAAGTTCTTTCATATCCCCTCCCGGACAGGTTCAAGTTCTCCCGCATGAAGGAGTATGATGGGACCACCGACCCCATCAACCATCTTAATGTTTACACACATGTCATGAACCTACATGTGTGCCAGACCAAGTAAGGTGCAAGACCTTTCCTCAAACATTGACCAACACTGTCAGGGATTGATTCGCCACTTTGGAGCCTGACTTTATAGCGTCATTCTTTGACCTTGCTGATAAGTTCTCAACTTTCTTTGCAAGTAGTAAGCGCATCAGGAAGACAGCAGCCACCCTCATGCAGCTCTGCTAGAGGCCTAATGAGACCTTACATAACTTCATAACGAGATTCAACAAAGAAAGGTTACAGATACCTACCTTCACATCACAGCAGTAGTTTCGGCTCTAATATATGCAGTAAGGTATGAGGCATTTAGAATGTCTTTATCTAAGATACCCCCAAAGTTAGCAACAGAGCTCTTAACCCGAGGTGAAAAATACATCAATATGGAGGAGGCGATGAAGGCTACCCCGAGCTTTGAGAATCCTAACTTAAGAGGTCACACGAGCCCAGTTTGCGACAGGATCATGCTCGAGGGCAAGCAGAGGCAGAAAGGACCACCTAGGTTGTTTACTCGTCTAAAGACTTCTAAGTCCAACATACTGATGGAGATCAGGGACATGAAGAAACTTAAATGGCCTCCTAGATTGAGATCTCCCCCGGAGACAAGAGACAAGAACAAATACTGTGACTTTCACAAGGATCATGGGCATACTAAAGAAGAATGTATAATGTTGCAGTGAGATATTAAGGCATTGATTAAAAGAGAATTTTTGAAGACGTACGTTGGGAACGACAAGCGTCCAAAGAATGACCACAACAAAGGTAGGACATTGGGCTCATGAAGAGGTAACAAACCCACCGTTGGTACGATCAATATTATAGTTGGAGGAACAACGTAGAGAGGAGACTCAAACAATGGGAGAAAGCAATATGCGCGACAGTATGGATCAGCCCAGGAGACCACTCTTTCCAACATCGAAGACATTACCTTCAGGACAAGGATCTGGAAAGTATAAATTTTCCTCATGATGATGTCTTGGTCATATCTTCCATTGATAAGTGTGTTGTTACACACTTATTTAGCATTTTTTACATTTAATTGGGATTGAAATTGAGCAGATTTCTATGCATAATTGTGTATATTTCGTGTTTGTAGGCTTAACCCGTGA
>CAIGRS010052202.1:0-13387 GCA_903798395.1 Fraxinus floribunda | reverse complement strand
AGATTTCATTTCATTAGAGATGTTATTTCACAAGGTTTTGTGAAACTTGAAAAGATATCTACTAATTATAACCTTGCTGATGTAGGTACAAAAGTTCTGCCTTTAAACATATTCCTGGACTGCTTGACCTTGTTGAGCATTGCTCCCTGCTGATCTGTGGAGGTTGGAAGTGTGCTCATGATATATGTGATTATTAAATAACCACTGATGAGTTTTTGAATCATTGTACCAAGGTGGAGTATGAAAGGAAAAATGGCACAATGATGAAACACCCTTTGGGCCTTATTTGATGGTCCAGCTGGAATTGAAACCCAGCCCAAATCTATTTTAACAAACTTGGTGAAATCGCATTTTTTGAGAAACCTGAAAATCATATCTCTCATTGCCTGATTTGGACGCTCGTGATGTTGCCTCGTGCTGCCTCCTCAACCGTTGGGTTGGTAACCTTGAGCAACTCACTTAAAAGGGGCTTCTAAGGTTTGAGACTCATTATCTGTGGCTTCGAGATTCTTCTTGGTTTTCTTTTCTCATTGCTACGCCGTTTCTTCTCGAGATTTCTTCTGTCTTCTGTAGAAATCAAAAGTTCTCATTTGATTTCTGAAATACATCTCATTAACATGTAATCTTGTGTGATTTACTCTGTTCGAGTGTGGTTCTTGAGGGAATCGTGAGTTGTATTCAAAAGGAAATCTCATCTTGTGTGATAATAGGGTTGTTTGAGTGTCAATCTTTGTATTTCTGCTTTGGGGCTTTGATTCAAGTATCACAGTGGTGTATTCTTGAGATTGAAGCACGGACTGAGAAGTGAAACCTGTGGGTTTGGCCATTACTAAAAGCTACGGTTCCTTTCCTTTTCTTTTAGCTTCTTTAGTGATTAAAATTGTACAGATTATCATTTCTTGCATTTTCAATTTTTCAATTGTGTTTGAATCTTGTAGTTTCCTAATTTCTAATAAATATATATTTTACAGTTTATGCTTGTATTTAGTTCTTCTTGTTTTGCACATAGAGATTTGATTAATTGTTTGAGCTAATTGTTTAATCTCCTCCCAACATATATAAATGTACTTCAGCCTTATTCTACATCATCGCAACTTTATTGCATACTTTTTCTNTTCATATATTTTCTCCACTTTCGTTAACTTAAGATTGGAGGGGCCACAAGGTCACACATCTTAGAGTATGTTTGGGAATTGATTATAAATTATTTTTAAATATTATAAATATAAGTGGCGGACAAGTAGGTAATATATTGTGAATATCTTGAAATATGTAGATAAAACGTGGTTTGAATATGTTTATAAACAAAATAAACACTTCCCAATCCTAGGATTAGCCTTTATTTCAGGGACTAAAGACCATTGTTCGCGATCATCTAAAGTTTGGATCCCTAGTGTATCTTATTTAGGTACAAATTTTGGTAGTATCTATTAGAGTCGTTCGTGAAAAATCGCTACAAGTCATGGTAAACACGATTCAAAATCAAAACCACACCCGAGAATGCTCATAATGCTCAAAGAAATTAGATAGACCCTCCCAAAGATAAACATGAACTTCTAAGAGATGACCAATAGGTCCCTAAAGCTACGTACACCCGAACCTCACGTGGATCAAGTATCATCGAGTTCATCGGGTTTCTCCACCACCAGTTATAACTCAAAAGCCTTCAAACAACTCAGATAGTAGGTTTCTTCTGTTGCATAGAACCTCTTCCAATAAGCTACCCCTCTACCTCAGAATCCTACCGTGGTAGTGACATTTCATAATCTTGGATAACATTTCATCATTATGGGAGAGCCTTAGGGGATGACTCGTTCTAACCATCTTGGGTTTCCCAACTAAGGTACATCATTAATTACTCTCGGCTACTAATCTTGGTTCATACGAATGACCCTAACTAAGTTATCTCAGATGTGCAGGATGGGACCATAGAAGCCTCGTGGTAGAATGCCCAA
Organism: Fraxinus floribunda; assembly: GCA_903798395.1. NCBI lineage: Eukaryota > Viridiplantae > Streptophyta > Magnoliopsida > Lamiales > Oleaceae > Fraxinus > Fraxinus floribunda. The sequence goes on along the minus strand of CAIGRS010052202.1, from coordinate 11,432 downwards.
CGACCAATGGTTTATACCATATACAACCCATTTACTACGCCTAAGGTCCTAGCATATCCTCTGCTGGATAGCTGCAAGTACTGCATGAAGGAGTACCAAGCCTAAACATGCCTGATCAACTATCTAAATGCTTACAAGGACTGTATGAACCTGTATATTGGTCCCGATATTATGATGTGCAAAGCTTTTCAGCAGTCACTCACAATTGCTGCACATAGTTAGTTAACTCAATCTCCACTTTTTTCAACTTTACCACAAAATTTGTTGCTTTATTCTCCAACAAAAAACTCATCATGAAAATTGTAGCCCACTCATAGAGCTGTGGCCATGCCCCCAACAAATCTTTATGTGCCTTAATAGACTTGTTCAACTTGGAGAGGCTTGAAATGCCCGACCTTCATATCACGATTGAGGTTTTAAACCTTTCTCATGCAATTCGAAGAAAGACTTTTAAAATGTCCATGTCTACAAGCCTGATAGATATGGTGACCCATCTTCTCAATAGAAGCAAGAAGTACATTAATATGGAAGAGACATTCTACCCGAATGGTACTTTAGCCTTAAGCACTGCACTTCGAACTAACTTACTGCTAATTAGTCCATGGCATTGCCTCCATACAAGATAGACCAAAATAAGGGTTGTGACTCAACCAGCCCTTAAAGCCCTCTTAGGTGTCGTTTGGGCAAATCTTCGATTTTCAAAATTTGCACCACTCAGTACTTTCCATCACAAATACTAATAGAGATCAATGACTGTCAAAAGAAGCCAAAATACCAAAAGAAACTGGAAGAATTTTCTTGAGAATTTTCTGTGTCCTTCTATGTAGTTTTACACTTGTATATATAATGTAGAATATTTATTTTTACAAGGATACTATATATATGTAATCCCTAAAAATAAGCAATTGTATCAAAAAGATAATTCCTAAAATAATATCTCTATTTATTTACGGCAACATCCCAACACCACTAACAACAATTTGTCAATAAGAAATTGATACCGCTATCGAGTCATAGCTTTTGTGAAGATATTTGCCATTTGAAGATCAGACGAGCGTAGGGAAGAGATATCACCCGATCCTCCAAAGTGCCACGAATAAAGTGACATCAACCTCAATGTGCTTCGTGCATTCATGAAAGATGGGATTGTTCACAATTTGAATAGCACTAGTGTTATCAGCATGAAGAGGAGTAGGGTTAGGCTAAGGAAACCCAAATTCCTCTAGAATACCACGTAACCATATAATTTCGGAACAAGCAGTAGACATAGCACGATACTCAGCCTCAGTTGTAGATTAAAAAACACGAGCTCGTTCCTTACATTTCCAAGGATACATTACCCAAAAACATACACCAGCCCGTAGTAGATCAATGCGTATTTGGACACCCAACCCAATCGGCGTCATTGTAGGCAATAATCTGAAGAGATGAACCTACAGGAAAGAACAACCTACAAGTGGGAGACCCGCAAAGATAGCGAACAATGCAGCCAACTAAAGATGTCGAGGTGAAGACATAAACTGACTGACCTGATGAACGACATATGAGATATTCGGCGAGTAGTAGTCATATAAATAAGATTCCCAACTAGGTATTGCTAGAAGATCCCCTTCATCTTTCCTATTTTTGCATTTACCTCCATAGAGGTATCCACAAAAGAAGTATCCTCCAACCCAGCTAATGGGATAAGATGCTGAACATACTTATGCTGGTTTAAAAAAACACCATTGGCCTGATGATGAACTTCTAATCCCAAGAAGTATGTGAGCTGGCTAAGATCTTTTATATGGAAAGTTGTATGCAATAGCTTTTGAAGCTTATTAATCAAACCATGTGAGTGCCAGTAATGATGATATCATCTACATAAACTAAAAGAAGAACAATACTTATAGCAAACTTGTGGAAGAAGATAGAAGAATCATATTGACTCTGTGAAAAGCTGAAGATAAGGAGTGTACCATGAAACTTCTCAAACCAAGTCCGATGAGCTTGTTTAAATAACGTCTTAACTTTCATATATCATGAGGAGAAGAACTAGTCATTTTAGAGGAAAGCTTCATATAGATCTTCTCGTAAAGATTGCCATAAAGAGAATCATTCTTCACATCCATTTGATGGAGTTACTACGACTGTGAGGCGACAATGGCTAAGATTGTTCCAACTATACTCATTTTGGCAACATGAGCAAATGTCTCATTATAGTCAATTCCATATTCCTGTTTGTTACCCAGAGCTACAAGACGAACTTTGTACCTATCCAAAGAGTCATCAAAAAGAAGTTTCACAAAAAAAACCATTTATTCCCAATAGGTTTGATTGTAGGGGGGACAAGGAACTATGTCCTAAGTGTCATTCTGCTTAAGTCCTGAAGTTTTGCTTGCATTGCATTGTGCCAACACTCATGTTCCATAGCATGTATATAGCAAGAGATAATAGAGTAAAGATAAAGTAGCTACAAAGGAGACAGGGGAGAATAAACCATACAATCAGGAAGGGTAGGTAGACAGATGAAGAGTTGTAAAAACAGTAGCAGGATAAGGCGTAAAGTCAAGATCTTGAGGGGGCATAGAGGATGTGGGAACATGCTCACGATGACGTAGATGGCAACTCAACATCAGATGTGAAAAAATATTGATTTTCAAGGAAATTCACATCTCTAGAATTTCTACAAACACGGATACGTTGAGGATGAGGGTCATAGATAACATAAACCTTTTAAGAGATAGCATAACCAATAAAGGACATTTAAGAGACTGAGTTGTAAGATTATGTTGCTCATGAGCAGGGACATGCACAAAACAAACACAACCAAATGTACAAAGATCTGAATAGGAAGGTGAATGACAAAACAACCTAAAGAAAGGAGAAACATGATTTAACAGACGAGAGGGTAAATGATTTATTAAATGAATATAAGTAAAAAGTGTTTCACACCAAAATCAAGGAGGGACAAATGATTTAATTAAAAGTCTTAGCAACACTGTTTTGCTGCGGTATCGAAGGATAAGAATGTTGAGAAATGATACCTTTGCTTTGGAGAAAACCTTAAAACTTTTTCAGCTTGAAAATTAATATGTGATAATATCTTGGCTATATTTCATATCTTTAACCCTTTTCTTCATCCAGTTGACCTCTAACACTCTCGAATCTTCATCACAAGGTTAGAAATAAGTTAAGAGTACTTGTACTTTAGTCCTTGAACTTTCACTTTCTTCCATTTTGGTTCCTTTTCACTTGTTTATCCTTATTTTTGCTACATTCATCACTTTGTCCTGTGAAACGTAAATTACATAGATTAACCTATATTCCAACATATTAATCAACAATTTTCCATGTTTTGATAGTATGATAAGTGTGTAAAAATGTACTTATCAAAACTCATTGTACATATATTTTCCTCCAGAATCAGATCATGAGATCTTGATGTCAGTAGAGAATTGAGTCTCAAGAAGGGAAAGGAAGCACTGAAAGACCAAAAAAAACTTTTGCCTTGGCCCGTAAAAATTAAACCCAAATAAAAAAACTAAAACCATCAATGAACTCAACAAAATACTTATAACAGGTGTGAGAAATAATAGGTGAAATTCTCCAAACATCACTATCAATATTATCAAAATATTGTGAGGTACGAGATCCACGAGAAGGAAAAGGTAGAACTTTACTTTTACCAATCTTGCATGTAGCACATTCAAAAGAAAGATCAAGAGAAGAAAATGCTTTATTTTCCAACAAGTCGGAATTAAACGAAGTATGAAGTACATCAGAGTTTGGGGGCTTGGACGTCTATGCCACAACTTATTTTCAGGACTATCAACATTACAAAGTAAATGAGACCTATGGAGGATTTGGGAAGGCGAAATATACAAGGGAAATAGTTGTCCCACTATAGGCCTATTCGCGATCATCACGAATACTGGATCTTGCACAACACAACCTGAACGAGAGAAATGGACATCACAATTATTATCAACCAAATGACCAACATAAATTAAATTTGTAAAGAGGTCAAGAAAAAAACATTAGTTAAAGAAGAGGAAAGTTCACTAACAGCGCCGATAGGTAAAGAACTACTATCAACAGTGTGAATTTCTAGATTCTCATCGTACTCTTTGACTTTGGAAAGAGGGACAATATTATTAGTTATACGGTTAGAGGCTCTAGAGTCAAAGAACCAAAGCTTAGAATAAATTATATGAGTACCTGGAGTCTAAAAGCAGAGAAAATAGAATTGATCACCTATTGTACCACTTAAGGAGTGAATGTGGTTAGGTTTGCTAAGGGAACAGAAGCAGGATTAAGAACCACTTTCAAGGCAACACGCAATGTAGCGGAGCTATAGGCACCAGTGAGAGCATGATATGTATTTCTATGCTGTCTTTTAGGACGAGTGGGACAAACAAAAAATGTGATGACCCTATTTTTTGCAATAGTTATAGTGTTTTTTTAGGACAATCCCGAACAATATGACCAAGAGCTTTACAGCTATAGCACTGGACAACATACATGTCTCGACTCTTATTCTTCCATCGTGTTATATAATCCAAAATAGCAGGAGATCTAAAATTGGCACTATGTTCCATGGCAGCTTGAGTGACGATGTGTTGTTCCTTACGAAGGAGTTCACTCAAACAAGTATCCAGAGATGGTATAGGATAACGATTCATCAAATTAGAATGTGCAACCTCAAAGTTGGGATGTAGCTTCATCAAGACTTGATCTCTCTTACTTGTTTCATGCACTGTATTTCTTTTCGTTTTCTGTAAAGGGGTATCAAATTTCATTTTTGGTAACCTTAACCTTTCTCTTATGAGGTTTTCATGACTGTTGGAATAAAGAATCTAGTAACATTATTTGAATATCACAAGCTACCATAGTAATCTATGATACAAAACTAATTTAGTAATTGTATGATCACATGCTAATACCAGTATAGTTTTGAATAAGAAAATAAAGGGATGAGCAAGTGAGCCTATGCCCATTTTATACAAGCCCAAGAAAATGCGAGGTTAAAAAATAAGCACAAGAGTTCGCAAGAGGGGTGAACTCTCACCCTTGTATTCTACGTCGACGGAAACCATCATTAGAGGATATGTGGGTAAACATTTAAATGCAGGACACGTAAGCTAATGAATAAAACGTGAATATATAATAGAATTAGTTAGAAACCCACCATTAAATGATCGCCACATGTCAATCACTAAAAAGACCAATTGCCTCCCCAAGGCCCTCAAGAATTTATAAATAGTTCCTCATAGAAGAAGAAATGCATGCAAATTTGAATATCTCTCTCCCAAATAATCATTTCCCGTCTTGCTCCTTGATAAGCATTGTGAATTTAGGAGGAGAAAATCTTGCTTTGATGATAGAAAATTGTTGATCGTAACTTTGTAGTCAACAAATTGGCGTCGTATGTGGGAAGTTAGAGCAAAGATAACTACGAAACTGCTCATTGAACTTGAGAAATCACATAAATTCGCAAAAATATGAGTCAAGATTAGGCAAATTAGGAGGAAGTGAAGATATTGGAGAATAGAGTTGAAGAATTTAGCTATGATCCAGTCAATAGTGACATGAATCCAAAACTATAGCAAGAGGAGACTCCAGTAAAGCTGCAATCCAATCTATCTGGTCCGATGAATTCACTGGGAAAACAAATTGACAATGAAAGCAGAGACGTCAAAAGTGAAACAGTAAAAAGGAACTGCCAAATTGGATGTGTCTTGGCTCTTTCAGTGCAAATTGGGTTTCTCTATACCCACAAAAATAAAGAGAAAAAATAGCCTAAATTTCAATCGAATTTGAACCCTAGTTTTACTAATAACCCAAATTATATTTCACAATATTTCCCTGCAAATTGATAGCAAGACAAAAATGCCTTAAAAAAATCAATAAACAATACCTAAAAGCTATCAATGTCCTGACTTCGATTGTTCGGTTAGTGGGCTTACGATTGATGGCTGATTGAACGGTTGCTGGCTGATCGAAGGGTGGTAATTTGGGAGAGAACGACGTTCATTGGTGAACATGGCATGAAGAAATTGAAAGGAGAAGAACTGCACCTCATATTTTGTAATGAGCGTGAGAAAGGAAAGGAAAATAAAAAGTCCGCATTTACGACGTTCATTTACGCACAGTAAAAAGTTATATTTCTTTACGGCGTGCAAATAACCGATGATGTAAATAGTGTAGATAATTGATTTTTAATGACATACGTGTATCACGTGCCATAATTAATCTATTCTGAGTTTGGTAATAAAATGTTCGCATTTACGGCGTTCATTTGCACGCCTAAAAAGTAAATTTTTTGTTTTACAATTTACGGCATGCACATAACGAACGCCGTAAATAGTGTAGGTATCGCATGCCGTAATTAATATATTTTTATGGTACGATGTACATGCACGTCGTAAATGAATGCCTTAAAAAGCTACTTTTGTTGTAGTGACGTCGTCCTCTATGGAAGCAAAAGTTGATAGCAAATACCATGTAGAAAATGGTAGAAAGCCTCAAAGTGTTGACAATGGAAATACCTCTCTACGTATGATAGTAGGAAATCCGAAAGGTAAATCTACCGGACAAAACACAGCCTCAAAAACCTGCAAAAAATTAGGTAATTCGAAAACTATAATTTCTTAAATTAAGTCCATAGAATCTAGAAGTGAAGATTTATGCCATGAAGATGATGTAATAGTCATTCAAGCGATGATAGGTGGAAAATGTTTTAACCATATGCTTCTAGACAATGGAAGTCCAAACGTTCTATATGAAAAAGCTTACGACCGAATGCAAAAATATAATCCATAGATTTCTATGTTGGAACCTCACTATTTCACCAAAGGCGGCCCAATCCCTCCTGGACAGCCACTCGGTTAGTAATGATAGGAAAGGAATCCCAGGCATACTAAGCCACTGTTTGGTACACATTAAAATTTTCATTCTCATTCTTCTAATCATTTTTAATCACACATTTTTTAATAAAATAATATTTTCCATCACATCAATAACTTTTTTTTTAAACCACACATTACTATTCTAGAATACATTCTTCCAAAATAATGTGGCTCAAACACACCTTAAGATATATGATTTTTTGCATCATAAATGAAAAGTCCACATATAATGGAATCCTCAGACAGCCTGCCATGAGACAAGTAAATGTAACGATTTTCCTCCACTAGTCACATGTTAAATTCCCCACGAATAAAGGCAAAGCGTCTGTAAAGTACAATCAGGAAATCCTACTGTCGATTGAAATCGCAAATGCACAAATTGTAACAAGTAATAAAATGAATGAGTAAGAGTATCGTCCCAACATGAATGAAAAATTACCAATACTAATCAAAATTTATTAAATTATGATTTACTTGGCAATTCTAATATTAATGAATTGTTGGATCAAAAAATTTGAAATAACAAGATTTTGAACAAGCAAGTTAAAATCAAGAAAATAAGATTCTAGAGTTTTCAATTCACCATAACTAATCATATGCAAATATCCTAATTGAATTAATTGTAAGTGTTCCCTATTGTTGATAATTGAGTCTCTCTAATTTATTCTTCAATCTTTCTCAAGCATTAATAAAATATCTCAACAAGAAAATTTTATACATTCATTAAGAACAAAGAAACTTATAAAGATTACGCAAGTCCATAGATATCTCTATCATATGGAGTCCCTATGGTATCTCAAACATAGGCTGAAACAATTATTACTTCTTTGATCAGTCATTCACAAGCATTAAGTCCAAAATGGGATACTAAAAAATGTGAAACAAATACTAATTAAGTCCAGTAAAGAAAGATTCACATAATCATAGTTATGCTATATCGCAAACCCTAGAAAATAGAAATTAGTGCATGCTAAAACTAAAGAACCGCTTAATAAAAAAGTTTAACATCAAGAACTTGAAAAACATTTGGAAGAAAGAAAAATTCAAAAAAGTTCTGATGTCGCTTTCCCTTTTGATAGCCAAAAAAGAAAAAGAAAAAAAGATCAATCCTCCTTTTTCTCGCCTCCTGTCTCAAGTCCCCTTTCTCCCTCGATAAACTCCTTATCCTTCCTATCTTTCAAGCCATCTTTACAAGGAAAGAAAAATAAATCATGAATCCACCTCTTCAATTCAATAGATTTTTAGCCTTAGATTGTGAGCCATTTTTCGCTTGGAAAATATGGACATTTCAAAAATTCTATTTTAGGCGAAATTGTACACGTAAATTAGATTTCCAACGACTCTTGAATCAGCTCAATACGACATCGAATGAGGGAGATATGGTGAGATCCTAAAGACAGTGCAATTACGCTTCTAATTCGGGATTACTTTAACCCCCACAGTGTCTTCCACTGATTTGCTCCCTTCATTTACATCTCATTTCTTCTGATTGGGCTAGGTCAAGCCCTCTTGAATTGAGTCCTATCTTTTGGGCCTTAAGCTTTATTATATTCGGCTTCATTTCTATAGTAAAATTATTAAAACCACAACTACGATTTACCATTGTTCAACTATAGAAAAATATCATTAATAGTCCCAAATATACTTAAGTATTAGCAAATAAACAATATATTGAACAAAAGAACCGTGACAATCACTAACAATATATTGACCCCTTGATCACAAAACTTATGACCTTACTTAAATGGTAGAACGCCACAAGAATTTAATTCTTGATAAGTTCGAAATTAATTCAATGAAAGATGAGAAGAAAACAATATGCCTCGCAATAATATCTCTCAAATTATGTGTTTTTACAATAAATGGAATGAGTCATATTTATATGGAACCCATAAAACCTACTTAAAAAGGGAATTAAACTCTAAAAAGAATAAAAAATATCACAAAATAGAGTTTTACTAAAATAGAAGATTGCGCGAAATTTGAAATATCTACGTCCCAATCCGATCTATGTGGTCACATAGGCTAAGGCATGTGGACTCATAGTTGTATCTTAAACTTTCAACTGAGTTTTTGTAAGGGGCTATGTGGTCGCATAGTTGTCCCAAACAGCTTCTTTGTCTGTTGCTTAAACCAAGTTGATCCATTTGTTTTCTTTTTCCAAGCCAACATGAAACTTGTTCATTTATTTGTTGTAATCGATGTTTCCTCCATTGTTGCTTGAAAAAGCAACCCCATAGCTTATTTGACCCGTTTCACTTGCGACCTAGTCATAGGTCCTTCCTCAACAATTAATGAATCATTTTCTGGACTTACCCTTGTATCCTGGATCACATCATCCACTCCCTCTTCGAAAAGATTCAACCTCGAATCTGTACTTACATAAAAAAGGGAAAGATCAGAGACATTAAAAGTAACCGAAACATTATACTACCTTGAAGATCTAATTTGTAGTCATTGTCATTGATCTTTTCAAGGTCTTAGAATGGTCCATCGCTCCTTGATTGCAACTTTGACTTCATTTGATATGGAAAGCGATATTTTCTCAAATGTACCAAAAACCAATCTTCTGGTTCAAATGTGCATTCCAAACTTATATTTTCATGGAGTGATTTTACTAAATCGGCCTTGTTCTTTCCATATAAGCTACCCTTTTCATTCACAGGTAAAAGAATTAAATCTAAAGGTGTTAGTGGTTTAAAACCATATAATTTCAAAAGGTGAATAAGGAGTAGTAAAATGCGTGACTCTAATATATGCAAATTCTATGAATGGTAAACACTCATCCCAACTCTTCAAATTTTTATTAACTATAGTGCGAAACAATTGTATCATAGTCATATAACTACCTCAGTTTGCCCATCCGTTTGACGTGGCATCTCGTATGAAATATGTTCTCCCTTTATTGCTCCAAATCATCCACTTTGATTTGAAAACTAAGAGCATGTCGTGTAACCAACAACTCTCCCACTACATACTCTACTTTCTCCCATCGTTAGCAACTTCCAATCTGGCATGTCATCATATTCACCTTCACTATCACTCACCACTTCTTTACTGTCGTGCAAGATCATCGGTATTTTCTTTGGACATTGAAAAGCAATATGTCTCAATCCTAAGCACCTAAAGCACTTGATATTCTAATTTCGAGGGGGTTAGGATTTCGCCTTGGGTGAAACTTTGCTAGAAACTTCCTCTTTTCCCTTTGATAGCTCAGTTTTACCTTTTGAATCAGTCACATCACATTTATTGTTATCCCACTTCGATTTTCAAGAAAAGGTAGAACCCAAAGAACCCGATGAATATTTAGCTGTCCACTTCCCCTTCAATTGTCTTTCCACCTTCATAGCTATATGTAGCATATCTTCCAACTCCACATAATGTTGCAACTCTACCATATTAGCTATCTCTCTATTTAAAGCATTCAAAAATGGGGCTATGGTGGCCTCTCTATCCTCCTACGCGTTCGCTCTAATCATAGTAATCGCCATGTCCTTATGATAATCATCCACATTTCGAGAACCTTGATAAAGGCTTTGCAATTTTTTATGAAGCTCCCTATAATAATGTTTAGGCACGAACCTCTTCTTCATGATAGCCTTCAATTATTCCCATGTATTAATAGGTCTCACGGTTTCTCCTCCTAGATGTTACTACTTGATCTTACCAAATTATAGTATAATCGATAAACTCAAATACCGCAATCTTTACCTTTTTTTCCTGCGAGTAGTTGTAGCAATCAAATATCAATTCTACTTTCTTTTTCCACTACAAGTATGCATCCGGATCACTCCTTCCTTTGAATGAAGGAATTGTCATTTTGATATTGCCCATTCTTCTATCAACACCATCTCCGACAAGATCTCAACCCTTCATTTCATGCTTAACTCATCTATCTATCATTCTTCCTAATTCGATATCCATCAATACATCCTCATTAATGTCACTATCTGCTTCACATTCACCAACAATATCTGCTATATGATCCTGTCTACCTTGCATCCTTGTGTTAGGAACTTCTATAGGTTGTTCCTTACACAAATTAGCAAGCATGTGTCTTGCCTCTCCACCCACGCCTCTTGCCTATCAATTCTATATCCCATATCACCAAACAACATTTCAAATCATTGTATCATATCCTCTGTCATGATGACTTGACTATTCTTTCCTCTTAAAGTGGAATCGTCTACAATGGACATCCTAAATCCAAAATAATACTTGTCTCACATGTGTACACTCGTGTATCACTCAATTTGACATTTTCCCTCTATTAGTCTCATCACTCTACCTTTTTCCATTCAATGCTTTCTTGCAGGTGCTTCAAAGAATTAATGCGATTCAATCAAAATTTAGCCCTTATAGAGTCCAAACAAATAATTGAGCAGGGAAAGTGATATAGAATGATTCAATAAAGTAGGAATTTGAACTTTGACTTAAATGCTAAGGATAAATTCAAAAAAAAAATTCTTGAATTTGGACAGGACACTTTTGAATTTGGATTTTTTTTTTACTAAAAAAATGAAATTGTATGTTGTTGGCAAT
>CAIGRS010052153.1:0-13547 GCA_903798395.1 Fraxinus floribunda | reverse complement strand
TTTTCATTTTCATTCTTCTACTCGTTTTCAATCACACATTCTTCAATAAAATAATATTTTTCATCACATCAATAACTTTTCCTTCTTTTTCAACCACATATTCTCCATCACATCAAACAAAAAAATGCATTCTTGTAAAAATAATGTGGCTCAAACAGGGGCATATCAAGACAAGGTCTAATATTATTTCAACTACATATTTATAATCAATTACTATTTTTTTATTAGATACACATTTTTGTGAGATTTTTTTTCTACAAATTACTATTAATTTTACTCGAACGGAACTTACAAATGTAGCACGAATTTTATTCATGGGAACTTAAGAGATGGAGACACCAGTATTGGTCTACATGTCTTGATCGGGTTTCAATGAGTAATGCCCACACGTTATGTGACGGTTATGATTTGATGCATTGGTATAGTAATTTTTTGTTGACTTATACATCAAATAACAAACTATCAAATGTATATCACATAAGGCGAATACCAATAATCTTCACTATGAATAGTATTACTTGGTTCCAATATATGGAATCTAGTATGTATAATCTGCATGTTGCATAATGGTCCCTAACTTATGGGTTCCATGTCAAATCACTCTCTTCTTTTTAAGTTTTGGTATAGACCCAAACAATCTATTTACGTTTTCCATCAATTTTAACCGCTAACGCTAAGTCTGTACGTGCATCTCACAATTCAATAACTTTTAATTCAATCACCTTTTAATCGTTTTCTTCTTAACATAAAACAAAAGGAAAACGAATTAAAAGAAAACAATATAAATATGTTTTTGTCTCAAAAAATAAAAATAAAAAATGCTACAGCATTGAAAAGTTGAAAGGTTACTTTATTTCAAATGAGTTGAGAACTCTAGCTGTGAATTTTTTTATTTTTTTTTCTAATTTAGGAGTGTAGTATTAATTTTTTTGCTTGCTAGATTGTGACAACACAAACCTCAGCACTAAACGCCTAGAAAATTCGATTTGTCCATTTTTAATGCTATTTGTGTCTATTCCCTTTTGTAAGTACACTGTTTGTAAACACTCACTGGTTGATGTTTTGGGCTTTTGTAACTCCATTTGCATGATGATATGAACATCACATGTAAGGCCCATTTTTTTGGAAACCGCTGCTGGGCCTCCAATGAAAATCCAGGTTACAGTTTACAAGTTATAACAATGACAATAGTGCAATGGTTTACGAGAAAATTAGAGGAAAACGCGTTTTTCAGTTTCCATTATAAAAAAAAATCAGGTATTATCATTAATGAATTAAGCGCATGTTTGATGTCTGATGAGATTAAAATTGAAGAGAGCTGCTTGGGGTACAGTGGTGGGGTTCTGAGCTGTTTGGTGTACAGTGAACAGAACCCCCCACCGATACCTCACAATAGAGGGGTGTGTGGGATTTTTTTGGTAATTTTTTATTATATGGGTCTCACCCTTGTGAGTATAGGTAAAACTTCTGTCAAATATATTTTTGTACATCTATCTTAATTCAAAATTGATTTTTTAGTAAAGTTTGATAAAAGTCGATGAAATGTGGTTGCAAAGTTATGTATCCCGTCAAATATATGGTTAAAAACTAGTTGTTGACTTTAATTTAGATTAAAATCTAACTTTTAATCCATACCAAATAGGGGATATGCATATTTATTTTTCCTGTAATCCAGATAACTGTAATAATGTATATCTGATTTTTAACTTTGAAATTTCAAATTACACAAAATGGATTCTTATCATTTCGATATTATTCGGAGAAAGAAACAATTATTATTTATCTTCTTCGGCGTCATTGTAAGAGGTAACACTCAAACTACAAAGGTCACAATTATTGTATTTTATTTTCACATTACATGTTATCAAGCCACAAATCTGCATGTCACATTGATACATAGTCACAAATTCGCACGTCACGTAGGTTGCAATTGATAAAGTTTTGTGAATAATACAAACTGTACAATATTCATTATGTAAGGCAGTCCGTCTCCAGCAACACATCTTTGGCTTAAAACGCCAATTTTAGTGTGAAATTTAGTCTCCAACTCAACTTAAAACTTGACACCAACTCCGTGTAATATTCGTTCAGTGTAATTTATAGAGCTCAGGAAATACTAATGCTTTTGCACTTGGTCTAATAAGATAGACCATATGCCACAATTTTGGAAACAACCCCTTTGTGCAAACCATTCGTTTACGCACAAATGTTTCACATGAAGCACTTGCATCAACATTATGAAACTTTTTTTTTTTTTCGATAATATACAAAAGTATCTTAGACACTATAATCAGTATCGTGCATATATATCGTGATCGAGGATAATTTTTTTACCTACCTTTCGGTGGGAAGAAAAATTTTAAAAATCATATCTATCTACGGGTCAATATTTTCTTTACTTCTAAGATGGTTTTTGTGGTTACAATTTGTTATGTAGTACCAAAATGTCAAAGAAGCCAGCCAAAAAAGAAATAAAATAAAAGGAAGAGGATGAAAAAGTTAAAGGCTAATTATGAATTATTAAATATATAATATGAATTTGTATGTATTTGCGTGTAAATAATTCTTAGGCGTGAGTATTAAAGAATCAAATCACATGGGACGGTAGCCCAAAAAGGTTTCTATTAACTTTAATTATAATGCTGCAGCTTTATTTTAATTATTTTTATTAGGAAAATTAAAAGAAAAATGAATATAAATTTAGTGGTCCTCTTCACCTTTTCTCTTCCTTAATAAATACACAATTTGTTATGATTTGTAGCCTATAGAAACTAGGGTTTTCTTGTTTCCAAAGATTCGAGATTTTTTTAATTTTTTATTTTTTTTGGGTGTTTATTGGGACTCTGAATTGCTTTTAATACGCATCAACTTTATCAAGTCATGCATTGAAACTCTCGATTAGTAATTTTTTTTATTTATAATTATGTCAATAATTCAAAGTCACATAATGGTAAATAAAGCATATTGAAAAATATTTGGATTTATTATTATTATTATTTTTTTTTTTTTACTAAAAGCATGTTTCAGCCCCCATTTTCTTTTTTTTGATAAAAATGTATTTTGGAATAGAAATTTGATGGAGAATAAGTGGTTAAAAGATAAGGAAATTTTTTGAATTCATGTATAATATTATTTTATTGAAAAATATGTTAATAAAAATAAGAGAGAAAAAATATATTATAAAAATAGTGGAGAACAAACAAGGACAAAAACATAAATAATGATAAATAAATGTGTAGGTCTCTTATTTTCTTTATTTGTTCCTTCTTCATTGTTTTACTAATGTCCAGCTGAAATTAAGAACGTGTTTGGTATGATTTAAAATTCAATTAAAATTGAAAATATAGTCGTTATTAGGTTATACTCGTCTAATAACGATTAGTTTTTCAATTTTAATCCAATTTTAATTTCTACTGAACACGCCCTAAATGTAGTTCCACCTTGTTTTTAAGGCACTGTTTGGTAACAATTAAAATTCAATTAAAATTAAAAATATGACCGTTATTGGGTCTCATCCATATAATAAAAGTCAACAATAACGACTAGTTTTTTAATTTTAATCCGATTTTAATCTATACCAAACAACCTCTAAGTAGATTTTACTTTATAAAATGTTTGAATAAGTTTTTTTTTCCCTCCCTTTTCTTTTACACAAGTAAAGCAAGTTTAGGATAAATTATGCCCCTGTTTGGTCAAGATTAAAATATGATTTTAATTCAAGTCAATGTCAAACAATTAATATTAATCACATATTTTATGAGGCCTGTAACTTTTCAATCAGACATTTCAAAAACTTTTATCACAATCTACTAAAAATCTAATAAGTTTTATTTTTAATTAGAGAGCCAATTATCTCATCATATATTCTTAATGTACAGTGATTGTATTTACTAAATCACATATTTTAATACTCCACTTCTTAAATCAATTCACGTTTAAATTGATCGATTAATTGATATATACAAAATTATGTAAAATAAAATATGAAGAGAAATTAACAAAAACTTTTGAGAAAAACAAGGCGAATAACCAAAATATAGAATTTGTTGAAGTGTACAAAAAAAAAAATTAAATTTAAAAATGTTATATATATATATATATATAATGATCTCCTAAGCACCGTGCTTAGTATATATTAAGCACCGTGCTTAGGTGGCACACTACATTAGTGGGCAGGTTTTTTGCCACATAAGCACGGTGCTTAGGAGATCATATACACACACACACATATATATACTCTTTATAAATAAAAAAGTTTCTTAAAGATGCTCTTAATCTCCATATCCACATGAGATTATTTTTTTTGCTTTTACCTTTGATTCATCCATAAGCAATCACCATGTGGAAGAGTTTATAAATTCAAATATCTTTAGGCGGAATAACAATTTATTTGAATTAATCAATGTTCAAACATGTTGCCGAAACATGTCATAAAAATAAATAAAGTTTTATGTTATCAACAATTAATAGTTTAGTCACCCAGAAGAGATATCTTGTTACGCTAAATATTTTATGGGCTGTATTTTAGAAATTAGTACTATAAATAAAAATTATGTTCAAGATATTATTTTATAATTTTAAAAATAATTAAGAATTTACATATAATTCTCCACACGCGACAATGTGGACACCAACCACTTTTTAATTAAAATAAAAACAACAGTAAACCAATAATAATAAGCACGTGATTACTTAAAATGAGTACTTCTAGTAAGAAATGTAATAATTGAATTGAATGAAAAATTAACGAGATAAAAATAAGAATAATTATGATTGTACAGAATCATTGGCCACAGAAATTGGCCAGCCACCATGTGAGTTTAATGAATAATTCTGCTTGTACAACNAAAAAAAACCACCCACCCCCCTTGTTGTGAGAGATCTGACCACTTTCCTTCTGTACGAGTAGAAGGATTGTAAAAATAATATCAATATAAGTGCAGTCAAAGAAAAAAGAAGATAAAAGTAAAGTTCAGCTATAAGTAACACAAATACTGAAATAAGTAATGCACATGATTAATTAAAAGTTGAAAATAATGAAATTATTTTTTATTACTAATTATTGAATTACTTTCAAAATAATAAGATTTTATTTATATAGTAAGAAAAAAAATAAGAAACACAGCTCACAACCATCGTTCAACTTATTTTCACACTATTGCTAACACATTTTTAGCGTGTGTTTGATTTTTCATTTTTTCTTCGTTATAACGAGAAATGTGATTGTTGCAATTCGAAAAAAGCAACTCCGACGATTATATTAATTCAAAAAAAGCAACTCCAACTATTATATTTCAAGAGAATTTGAAAGCTCTATTCGTATTTACTTTTAACTTTAATATAGAATTATGCAAAAAGAGGCAACACAATTTTCTAAAATAAAGACAAAAGCCGAATTCTGAATTTAACTGCTTCATTTTAACAAATTTTTATTGCAAGATAGATATTGCAAATTTCTACATTAAGCTATGGGTGTTATATAATCGTGAATAATAAGTGTATAGTAGTTGTGATATCTACGAAATGTGTTACTCCCTTCGTCTCATTTATATAAGATCACTTTTCTTATTTTCTTGTTCCAATTATGTAGTTTTTTTTCTTTATTAATAATATTTTGTTTTGTTCGTTTACTAATATACTTTTATGTATTTACTATTTCTAATAATAATTTACTACTAATTATTGATAATTAAATGAGGGTAAATTAGGAAAGTTTTTGGCAAAAATTATTTTTCCAATAATATTAAATAAGATTTCTCAATCCTTGTGAAAAATAAAACTAGCCTATATAAATGAGACGGATTGAGCAATAGAAAAGTATGTTTGATTTGAAACGATTAAGCCCTTGTTTGACATTCATTTCTTTTTATAAAGAATGAGTTTTTGAATAGTAATTTTTTTGAGAATGTGGTTAAAAACTAGAAAAAATTTGTGGGTTTATGTGAAGAATATTTTACTGTGAGAATATATAGTTTAACGAGAAAAAAAGAGTTATAAAAAAATGTTTACCAAACATTAGCTAAAATATAATCACTTTTCCAAACATATTTGAATAATAATTGAATTACGATTTAAGTGGCCATACATTGTACGTCATACATAACATGTGTACAATAAGTGATTAGTAGCTGTGATTCCTAAAAAAAATGTGTGGATAATAAAAGAGTAGTAGTTCCAATCGAGTTCTACAACTTGATAAATTAATCTCTCATGGGTTTAAATCAATTGAATTCAGTTAAATCATTTTATTATATTTCTATGTGAATCAAGATAAGCCTTAACGAAACACATTAAATCACCTGAGATTTCAAAGTGTCCCAACTCCTAACAATAGCAAAAGTATATCTTTATTTCGAATTTTACTGCTTACTCTAAATTAATAACTCGTCTATCTATTTATTAAAATCCACAAATCATGAATATGTAGAGGTGACAATCGAATCGATCGGCTCATAAAAAAGCGGCTTGACCGCTCTAAAAGACGAGCCCAAGCTCGGCTCATTCAAGTCGACGGTTTTTTTTTTTTTTTTAAGTTTATCTTAAAAAAAAAATTTGACGAGCTCGCGAGGCGAAGCTCAGCTTGGCCCATGAGCTCACGAGGTCGAGCCGAGCTCGCTCATAAAGTAAAGAGCCGCATGAGCCGAGCTTTTGTTGAAAAAATAGATTTTTAATTATTTACATGTAAATTTATTTTATTGAAATAATAAGTGGTTGGAAATAAGTCTGAAGAAAATGAAATCTGAAATAACGGGGTTCAAACATAGTGTAAATGCCCTCAATAAATCAATATTGTGCACGTTTGACAGTCTAGATAAGCATATATAACTAATTTATCAAAATAAAAACGATTTTTAAACGTTAAAAATCTAAATCAGATTGTTTCGAACTAGATGAGTCTCGTGGATTCAAATCAACGATTTAAAAAACAGCTGTTTCAGTTCAATTTCATAGTTTGACTAGTTTTATTTGTTCTCCCTTACTTGCCAGCAATGATGGATAATAATTGCCACCAAAGGAAAAATTTTAAAATTTCCATTTGAAAAATATAAGATTCACGATATGTTCCTATTCGGTGTAGATTAAAATCAAAATTTTAATAAATTTTTATAAAAGTTAATGGAATATGTGATAAAAAAAAAATTATAAGTCCCATAAAATATATGATTAAAATTAATTGTTGAATTTGACTTAAAATTTTTAGTAGATTTTAAGTCGCACCAAACAGAGACTATAAATAAATAAATATTTACAAAGATTTAATAACACCGATAAGTTTAAAATTTCCATTAAAAAAACATAGGATTCGCATTATAAATAAATCAATATTTACCCCACGAAACTACAACATATTACCTTATAAATTCAACACAAATTTAAAAAACATGTATAAAATAAAATAAAGCCAGGTATTATTAGCAAAAAGGGCTTTCAATGCGAAAACGTGTGAAAATATATTTGGTTAACATTTAAATTTTAAAATATGCAATAATTATGCCATATAAGTTAATAAAAGAAAACAATTTCAAATTTTGTCAAATTTTCTTTATATTTTTAAAATATAATTGTGATATCCTAATTAGGAAATAAATCATGCCATTTATTTAAGAAAAATCTGCATTTTTCATTGTCAAATTTTATAAAATATATCAAATTTGTCTTCAACCTTTTCCAGAATGATCCATCTACAACCTTTCAATTATATAGAAAACTCATTTACTCCATTTTGGCTATTAATAACGAATTTGCACTTCTCTTTAAATAATAATAATAATAATAATAACAATAATAAAAATAAATTACAAATAGAGTCCTATAAAATTTTAAAAAATATAAATAAATCCCACTTAAAATAATATCACATAAAAAATAGCCCATATTTGGTCTCCATTAAATTTTAATTTATTTTTCACTATTCTTTTATCAATTACACATTCTATTAATAAAATAATATTGCCCCTCGAGGCACATTCAAGTTGGTAAAGGAAGGACATTGCTGAGCTTGCAACCTCAGCGTGAGGAGTTCGATTCCTGGTTGGAGCAGCTGAGTGATGTAATAATCAATATTGGTTGGAGCAGTTTGGTGATGTAATAACCATGGAGGAAGGCTCCCTTGAGATCAAGAGTATNCTTGGGCATAACCCGCAGTTTACCTCCACCAATTATGAGGGGCCGGTGGCTAGTAGTCCAGGAAATTAGTCTGGCTAAGCTAGAATACATGGGTACCAAAAATAAAATAATATTATTAATAAATCTAAAAATTCTCTTTACTTTTTAACTACACATTCTCCAAAATAAATAATATTCCAAAATCAATTTCTTTTTTCTCCAAATAATAGAGCTCAAACGAGGTGATAATGACTTGACTTATTTTTTCTTTCATAGTCGTGTCAATGAACTCAATAAAATTGGATGTGGTGGGTGTGTGTGACATGCTGCGTGAGCTTGATTGTGGACGATAAATTTTTTTTTAAATTATCTTTTATGTGTTAATATGTATTTAATTATTTTAAGTGAGATTTACTTGTACTTTTGAAAAGTTACGAAATTTCATGTATAAGATTTTTTGTTGTTATTGCTTTATTTTATTTTTGTTTATTTTAAAAAAAAAGAGGACAAAGCCATCATGGCAAAAATTGTGGGAAAGAGGAGTTTTGCTATGTAATTCAAATGTTGGATGGATTATGCCTTAAAAAGATTATTTGTTATATGTCATAAAGGTTGAGGACAAAAATGCAAATTTCCTTTATTTGAATATATGAAACGGCCAATTTTCTGTTCATTCTTTCCACAGCAAAGTCCAGACAAAGACAATATCACTCTTTTTCTCTCTCCGAAGTTAGTCATCTTCTCACTCTAAACCCCATTCTGGCGCCATTCTTTCAAAGTTCTCTCGTTTAATTACCTTTTTTTAGCACAAGAATTTATAGCACTTACAAACATAATTTTACTGTAAATCTCTACCACATTTTTTTAAAGAAAAAAATGATGAAAATGGAAGACAAGGAGAGCACCGAGTCGGGTTCACCAGCTGGGAATTCAGACTCTGACGCACCACCAATGACTAGTGGTGGTGCTGTTGCAGGCGGCGATGCTGTTAGTAGTGGTGGTGGGGTTGCGCCGCATGTGATGAACACAAGCATTGAAAGAAATGTAGGGGTTGTAAACGCACCAGCAGTCACAGTGGGTGGTATTATGGGCGGCGGCGGAGGTGGAAGTGGAGGTGGAGGTGGAGGTGGGAGTGGTGAGTTAATGACGGGTAAAAAGAAGAGAGGGAGGCCAAGAAAGTATGACTCAGATGGGAACCTAAGAGTTCCACTTGTAAGATCTCCACCAGGTGGAGTTATTCTGCCGCCGGTCGACTTTACTTTGTCACCGAATCCGGCATCCAAGTATTCATCTGGCTCCAAAAAAGGGCGTGGTAGGCCCAACTGGCAAATTCTTGCTTCTTTGGGTCAGAACTTTCAAACAATCTCACTATTACATGCATTTGTTAATTAATTTTTACAATTATCTCATATCTATTCTTGCGAGTCTATGCCAAGATTTGATTTTTTTTTCTTAATTTTTGTAAAAGGATGCAAGCCCACTCCTTTTTTTTTGGTTCCTGGGGGAAAATGAAGCCTAGGGCTTTTTAAATTTTGCGTTTATTTTTGGGAGATATTAGGGTCCTTGGAAATTGCTCTGAGTCACTGCTTACGCGGCCAATTGACATTCCCTTGGGCTAAAATCTGTGCGATATTATTTGCATTTTTGTGCTCCTATAGATCAAACTCTAAAAATAAAATTGGGATCTTTCTTTTATTTCTCTATATTTGTTTCTATTTCACTTTTGTTTTTTTCTTTGTCGGTTCTTGTTTTTATTTCTCCATTTCCTTTTCCCCTAGCACGGGTGGGGGAGACCAGGTCTATTTGTTTTCTTAGATTTAGTGCTCTCGATCCATTCAGGTGAATTATTCACGACCACAGCAGGAGGGGACTTTACGCCGCACATAATAACTGTATATACCGGAGAGGTAGTGAGAATTTTGCTTGCTCTTGAAAGGTTCTTTTCGCAGATTTGCCTGTGTTTCTAACATTTTGTGTTGGTATTTGTAATATACAGGATGTTGCAGGGAAGATCCTTACATTTGCTCAAAAAGGTCCTCGAGGGATTTGCGTTCTTTCTGCAAACGGTTCTGTCTCCAATGTCACGATTCGCCAACCGGGTTCGTCTGGTGGCATCTTGACATACGAGGCATGATCTCATCCTTTATTATCACCTTCTCACCCGCCCCAAAACATACCATGACTGCTTAGAGAAAAGAATTTTGATTCGTAATTATTTTATCCTTTCAGTCAAATTCATTACAACTAGATCTGGCTTTTGTCATACTAACTTCGATATAAACTTCGCAGTCTTAAGATATCAACGCCTTTTCATTTTCGTTTATGCACTACTTGCACATACATAGTACCGTGTGATCTGTGTATGCACATTTCTGCACTTCTTAGTCATTTCCTTTTTATTCTTTTTCCAACATTTAATTATGGACTCAAGAACACGTGTTCTTATCATGCTTTTATCTCGTCACACGAACATATCCATTATTCCTAGAATTGAATCGAATTATGTTATTAGGAGAATGTTATGTGTACAGGGTAGTACAAGAACTTTCTGTTTTTGTATGGATGTATTGAACCTAGTTATAGTACTTTTGGGCTTGAAGTAAGCACACTATTTGGAGAATGCCGTATTTTCAGAGCATCTAGCTTTTCCTCATTCGATTTGTTGATATAGGAATCATGGATTTGCTAAAAGATCCCTATAATATAAACTGATCCCCGGTGTTGCAGAAAAAAAACCAGAGAACTTTCGAATTAAATAGTGTTTTTGTTCACGCCGTCTAGAAATCTGGAACGGTGATCTCTCTCAGCTGAAGGTCTTTTATTGCTATCGGCCATATCTGCTAAAATAATTGAGCAATTTTCCTATGGGATTCTATGAGACTATATTTGCATTTCTTATTAAAAATAATACTACGCATTGGCTATAATCGCAGTACTTTAAACACTATAAACTTGAACTATGGGATATAGAAGTAAAGGACATTAAATGACAAGTATGACCGAGACTACTGGAAAGATATTTGACCTAAGACAATATCTATGTCCTGTCCATTTGTGGAGTTGCCTGGAAATCACATGCGGTTATAAAATGTATATTCATTTACTACTTTAATCCTGTGAATTTTTTTTTCCTTTTTCTGTAGGTTTCTTGATCGTGTTTGAGCTTTTTGAATTTGAATTCAAATGTTGTAATTCGTGCAGGGACGCTTTGAGATTTTAACTTTAACAGGTTCGTTCACATTTACTGAAAATGCACCCTATTTTTCATCCTGTCCACCGCTAAGCGTTTCTTTGGCTGGCCCTGATGGTCGTGTTATTGGTGGTGGGATTGCGGGTATGCTAATGGCTGCTAGTCCAATCCAAGTAAGCCCTTTTCATCTACTCCTCTTGCATATAACGCAGATTGTATCGTTAAGATATGCAATAGATTCTGAATCTTTCCACGTGCACATGTATACACTATCTTATACATGCGTGCCTTTGTATGTAGACTTGCTGTATCAAGCATGTCTATTTCAGAGATACGAGGCATCTTGCTATTTTGGTCCCTTGTAAAAGGCAATTTTCCATTTTTGGAAAAATATATGCACTCTTCTGATTCATTACCTCAATACAACACATGACCTCTAGTTTCCAAAGAGCATAAGGAAGCAATTTTGAAAACTACTGACTCGGGAAACTTTCTTCTTTTTTGTTCATCTCTCAGACAATTAGTAGAGTTTATTACAGAGATAGACCCCTATATAGGTGTCCGCAAAGAGTCAAATGAAACCATTGACATAATGCCTTAGGCACAGATAAATGTGATCATATTCCTACCTTATGTTGAATTTAGTTCAACATTGCACTGAGTTGTCTCAATAGCAGTCTTGGTAGGCGTAGTTCTTGAGAGCATCAATCAACTGTTTAACATGCTTAGAGTCTTTTACCATTCTTGTTAGTGGAAGAACTATCAAACAATTGTGAAAATGTGCCAGTTTTGCGGGTTTGAACAGCTTTGTCAATATTCAAATTAGGCACATTGTACTCCACGTGCATGTCTGAATACACTGTTGACCCCAAAAAAAAAAAAAAAAAGAAAGAAAAAACTTATTCCAAATAAAGTGGAATCCGCAATCGCATGAGTACCTCGCCTTCCAAAAAAAGCGGCTGCTAGTTATAGCACTTACGCTAATGGGGACCATCAATCAACAAGGACTTCGGAGACTACAATTGAATTGAGAAAAAAAAAAAAGAACGAAAGAAAATGGGGTCAGTTGCAAGATCCATTTTCTGTCATTCTGCTGCATTCATTACTGCAAATCCTTTCCTCACAAAATATGTGTTAATGGCACAATGTTGTCCTTGACAAGGCTCAGATGTATGTATCCTAATCTTAGTGGTCTTGGACCGCCATATGTTACATCTAAATGAAAAACTTAACACAATCACTATATTTGTTGCAAAATTTACGCTTGTCCTGATTTACTTTGCCAGGTTGTTGTTGGAAGCTTCATGCCAAATGGGTACAAGACTCCCAAAAGAAAGCATAATCTTGAACCCAGAGTGGCTCCTCTGGTCCAAAGTCCTCCGGCTACAATGACAGCGGCAACACCAATATCACAAGTGGCACCAGAAGTCAACATCTCTTCAGTACCACCGTCTCAATTTCCAGTGCCGAATCAGCAAGAAACAGATAATAACACGACCAAAAAAGAGTACCCATATTCTACATCTACAGTTACTGCCGACTGGAATGGTACGGAGCCAATATCTAATCAGAGACCATCTCCGGACATCAACATCTGCGTATCTGTCGATTAGCTGTGAAACAAGTCTATAACTAAGTAGATTTATGATAATGTAGTTTTAGCTTTAGGTATATGCAAGTGGCTTAAAGAGGCTGACATGGTTAGTCGTAAGATGCATAATTTCTCTTTGTTCTTCGTGTTGTGAACATTTAGTTTAGATTCCCTGTGAATTTTCGAATGAGGGTTTCTAGAAACTGGTTCTGTTGATTGTATGGATGTATCGTCCTTTTAAACGGTAATTTTATTTTATTTTTTAAAATTGTTTTGCCTAATGTCTCAGTCCACAATTAACTGGGATGAACTATAATCCTTAGTAGTTAAGGTCCCGTTCTCTTTGCTGATTTGGGATCGTTTTCTGTTTTCAATTTTTCAAAACAGTAAACACACGTTCTCTTTCCCGTTTTCAAAAACAAATTTTTGAAAACAAATTTTTTTTTGCCTGAGTGTTTTCAAGCAAAACAGGCAAAATTTCAAAAACACGGAAAACGCCATCTCCTTCTTCCCATTAGAGAGCCAGAAGAAGCGAGGCAAGAGAACTCTACCTTACAACATCACCACTTCCGCCACCGCGATTCCCCCGACAACCGCCACCGATTCTTATTCCTTCCGAAAAGTCCACCACAAAATGGTGTCGTTCGTGCCGATTAGGAG
>CAIGRS010052123.1:0-10876 GCA_903798395.1 Fraxinus floribunda | reverse complement strand
TTGTTCTTGATCTTCAATCCCAAGATTTGATTCTCAAGTTTTTGATATTTCTTGATTTAATCCCTTGCTAGATTGGTTTTCCTCTCCAGCTTATTATGAATTTGCCCCTGGTTCTTAAATGATTTTATGATATGAAAGTGATTGAGAGGTGAGAGAGGGATCCCCTAATGTTTCACCATCATTCTGTATTTATACATTGCAAAATTATGTCAAGAAACGCGTCCAAAGTCCTTTCCATGCAGAATTTCAGACAAAAAAAAAGAAAAGCAATCCCGTTTGGTTGAAGTTACTCTACACGTGCACACGGAATACTCCCTTGCCCACACATGGGCAAATAAATTTTGCCTCTGTTGATATTTTTTAGGCTTTTCGCACACATGAAGTTTGTACCATGCACACGAATGGTTATATCATCGAGCAGTTGTCAGTATTTTATCATATATTTCTCTCTCGATCTTCAATTGAGACGATTTAAAGTGCATTGAAAAGCTAATTGAAAGAGATTTGTGAAAATACTTTGACTATATTTCACTCTTTTGACTTCTAATTGCATCTTATTGATCCTATCTGATCTTTAATCATTATTTTATGGTTCGAATCAACTATTAAACATTTGCACTTTGATCTCTGAACTTTGAAGTTCATCTATTTACCCATTTTCCTTTCATTTCTTCCAATTTCACTTCAATCACTGAGTTTCACCTAAAAACAATAAATATACGAGATTAGGCTATAATTTATCAAAAATAATACAAAGTGCCATATTTTAATGGCCTAGATAAGTGTAAAAAATACACTTATCACCTTCATTTTTGATCATTTGTAGTTGAACAAATGTAAAATTGCCTGTCGTTTTTCTTATCTTTGCAATACAAGGTCATCGTTGGTCATGAAAAAAATCGTTGAACCCATTGAACTAGGAGACTTCTTTACTCTTTTATCGCTTATATGTTGCCTCATCTCCGCTACCCTATCCCATCTTCCAGCACATGTATATATTATATAAATCACAATATATGCTGACATTTGCCCGAGATTCAAATTCGTGATTTTCTGGAATGCATATTCTACGAGCGATAGGTTTTCATGCATTATGAAGGCAGCCAATAATGTGTCAAACATCAATACTTGGCTTTAATGGCAAATGACGAATCAATTCCTTAGTTTCCTTACACAACCTTGCTCGAGAGAATAATTCTACAAAAATTCCGTTGTGCTTTCGTAATAACTTGTTATGGTGCTGATGTGTTAACTCACTGAATAATTGAAGACCTTCCTTAACAAGACCACAGTGTAAAGAATCCTTGAGTAAACCACTAAAAGTTGAACTATTTGCTTCAGTGGTAGATGACTTTATTTTCTTGTACACCTCTAGTGCTTTGATTTAACAAATATTGCATAGCAATACATCAAATAATTTCTACAATCAAAGTCTCTATTTTGGATTGAATTGAATATCACAATACTCTCCTCTTCAAAATATTGTCCACGATATACTTTTATCACATTACTTCCAATTCTAACATAGTTCTCACCTACAAACTTCATTGAGAAAGCATGAAAAGCCATTCCGATGAGCTTAATTGGATACCAAAGGAATGCATGATTCCTGTAAGACACGATAAAAGTAGTCGTTTCAACATGCGTATGAAAAAAAGAGTTACCTCGTATTGATACTCCTTTTTACCAATGGCACACATAGTATGGCTCCAACAAGAAACATGTTTCTCCAACATTAACCAAAAGATCTTAGCAATTCCAAGTAGATTTTCCATTTTAATCAACTCAAGGAACAAATGTTGTGTAAGTAGCCCTGTCATGCTCATTGATGTCCTTGAAAACCCTTATAACATCTCCAATTGAGCCTATGTTTATCTCATGTTTATAAATTGTATATGAACTCTCAAATCACTTTTTATCCATATATTTTCAAAGCCACAAATACCTTCACTTATCTACCATTCAATTCTATCTATTCATATTCAACACATCTCATTGCTCATAATTGAAATTTATTTGTTTATTAGCCCAAGCCTCACATGTATAAATACTATGAATGATCATTACTTTGCAAAATACATATGCACACATTCTGTGAACGCCTTATATGTAAGCATTTGTGACTACAGATCAAAGCAATGATCAACCATATAAGTTAAAGCAGATCTAGGATATTATGAGTGAGTGAAATATGTTTTATATGCAGACATGCTTCATCTACGTGACATTTGTGAATAAAGCGTGTACGTGAAAATATGCAAACATGAACTATGTCGTTTATACTTGTTAAGTATTACATGATGATCATGCTTCGTCTTTCATTATGAAAGCTTGTGATCTCACATGCATACATGAATATTGTTTCTCCATAATATACCCATCTTGTTATCCTTGTTATATATAGTGTCAAAAGCAGTCTTATAATTTAAGAGACATATGATAGAATAAACACTGTTTTTGATTCCATCGCAAGGTCAACCAGGGCTTAGGCTCGAGTTTGACTTTTTTATGGACATTTACCTTTGTACGGGACACTAGTGATATGTTGATTACTCGTTAACCATTAGAGAAATGCCCTATGTACAAGGCATTGCTTCACAGAGGCCTCACAGGCCCCTCAAAAAGGGGGTAGGGCACAAGTAAATATACAAAAAAGAAAAAGAGAAAAAAAGGGTGGGGCCCACCCTTTGTGAAGGGCCTATGAGGCCCCTGTGAAGCAATGCCCTGTTCAAAGGGCATTACTCTAACCATTATTGGTTATTGAGCGCTCGGGATATGTTCTCAGAACTGTGGGGGAACCATGCTTGAACTTGTCACGACTACCTAAACGTGCATGGACACATATACACATATTTTGCGCACTAGACAAGTGTTTGTTTATTCCATGATCAACAACATTCTATGTAACCATAGTACATAAGGGTTGGCATGAATCTTCAGATGATGAGACAAATGATATTGAGCTAGGCATCGATATTTTGTTACAGACTCCTCACAGGTAAAAGTATTATTTTCGAAGTGTAATGTATTTTATTAAGCCATACATTTTGGTTAGATCTTTAATACACAATGCCTCAAACGAGGTTATGTTCGGTCTCATGTGGATAGCAATAAATATTTTTTAATGTGTTGTATCAAATTAATTTTGTTACTTATTTGAAATGTAAATATTTTGAAAGCTCAAAAGATTTTAAAAGAAGTTGATTTTGAGATTTTTCTTAAATTAACATGGTTATATTTTTAGGATAGAAGCCTTGTTAAATAAATTCAAAAACCAATATATTTGACATTATCCACGTCATTGGTTAATATAAGTCAAATTAAATAAGTCATTTAATTTCACCTTTTATTTAATATATCATTTAGAGCCACCTACACTGAGATTGTAACCCTAGTGGGGATGAATAAGTATTGACACGCACTAATCGTGTAAGACACAGTAAAAGTAGTGGAATTGGCATATTCTCTCAACATATTCTCTTGGAGATCTTTTAAGAGGGATAAGTTGGCCTGTAAAAATAGATAAAATAAGAAATGAAAAGATTTTCCAATAACTAGTAGTACCGATTGAAGATAAGTGAAATTGCATCTAATGTGGTTGGGACATTGATCGTACAAAATTTCTTAAGTGTACGATATCGTGAACAAGTAATATAATGATGAATAAAATATAGTTTCCACAAAAACTATGTACTTAATCTAGTATCAATTGATATTACCTATAATCGAATAGTCAAGTTTTGATTATTAATTCTATACTAATTTACCTACCTAACGAACTATTCTGAAGAGCAATTTATGAAAGCTTTTGTAATACTTATACGGAATGATTACTAAGACTTTGAATCCCCCTAATTAATCGATTTTAATACAATTCAATAACAAGACAATATGTCCATATTCTTGTTGATGAATGTTCCTTAATAATCTCTCTCGAGTACAATTTAATCTATATTCTCATGTGACGTGTATTGTATTAATACAGTAAAACATCTATAAAAATCATACAAAACATATTTTCATCCCTTATTGGACTTTACAACAATTGATATAATGTGCTATATATCACAAATATATAGAAGTCACAAATAATTTAATTAGTAGCTAATTGATTGAAAGTCAATAAATTTAATAACAATCATCCTAGAATAAACACATATTGGGCATTAAATTGTTGAAATTCTATTAAAAGTTTCATAATAAGGGTTCATCTATATCTTAGCAATGAAAAATTTAGCCTAACATTATAAAATTACAAGAAATCATAATTAATTGATAAAACAACACCTGAATTAAAAAGAGGATAAATACTGAGTTTTAAAATCTCTTCAACGAATTCTTGATTGCTCCTGTTACGCCTTCTTCTTTGCTCAAAAACCAAGATTGAATCGTCAATTGAATGAAATCTTATAGTCGCCTCTTGATTTGCTCAAAAGAACAATAACTTGGCATCTCTTTGATTTCAATAAGGTGTGAAAAATATAATATGAGAAGCCTCCAATGTATGATTATGTTCTGTATTTTTAGGGCTTGAAAATAGGTTGAAAATTCCATAAAAATTATATTTTAAAAAAGAATTTGTGTCGAAATAGGAAACTGTCGCGAAATCCCAATTCTGTATAACACTGAGGCACTAGGTGTATAGCCTTGAGACGCTATACTTGTTGTCCACCGCTTTTGATCATTTATTAATTTTGAGTCCTTTCTTGAAATATTTTTAATCCTTCTTCTTCCAATTGTATTCAATTGAGTACAAACATCCTCCAATCGTCAGTATTATGTCCGAATCATCTATTGAATGTATGCGATTTATACCCAAACTTTGAATTCGTTATTTTCGCCATTTTTATCTTTTTTATTTCAATTTCACTTTTAATCATCGAGTTTCACCTAACATACAAAATATAAAATAGATTAGACCATATTTAATCAAAAGAATCCTAAATGTCTATATTTTAAGGTCTTATTAAGTGTATAAAATACATTTACATGTTCATGTAGATTTAAAGAAACTACAATTGGTAAGGCTGATGCAATTTATTATAACATAAAACAAGCAGGAAGAATAGACCAAAATTGTTATGACTTGTTCTAGTGCTAAGGACCCTTGATTTGGATCTTCAAGTGGGTCTTCATCATCCAAAAGATCACTACCTCAAGTTTACTGCAATTACTTTTACTTTTGGAATAGTAATCGAAAGACTTTGAGTATAAAATACTTGTAACACTAATTGAAATATCTATAAAAATGATGAAAACGCCGCGTCCATTATTAAAAATCCTAAGAAAGAAGACATACATGGGAGAAGCCATAAATAGTTAATATTGTCATCATTTGTAATTGTTTCGCGCGGAGGTCGGGTTTCGCTAACAATTAAAAAATGGTTCAGACGATTATGTAAGGAACATACCTATCGAGACAAAGTCCCAACGATGTGTACTTTATTTATGAAGATTACAATTTGCAAGAAACAAAATGCCTCCGCCCGCAAGCACATAAAACAATTGAAAGTTTGACGAGAAAAACTAAAAGAAATGAAATTACATAACTCTCTGTCTGAGAGTGGTTGATTCGGGGATCATTGCTTCTATGTCTTCTTTTCTCTTTTATACATTCTCCGACAATTTTTGTTGTGGAGCCGTTTGACAACTGCTCGTCGCCTTGTAACTACTAACTTTCTTCATAATAGCGACTAATTAAGGAACTTCTGTTTTAACTGCTGCCATCACTCTCATCATTTAACTGCTTGCAACTGAGATTCTTGAATTGTGGAAATGATAAAATTGCACATTAACTGTTTCAATAACCGTCACCTTAAATAACAACCAGACACTATATTCGTCCAGATCTTGGACATCTCGCAAGCTTGGACGACGATGAGGTCGTCGCTCTGAATAACAATAAGGCACTATACTTGCCCCGATCTTAGGTGTCTTGCAGGCTTGGGCGATGATGGGCCTTCGCTACATAACTCCGTCTTGAATTTTTTTACATGGTCTCATTTGGACCCATCCTTCGAATTTTCTAACTAGGCTCCATTCCTTGATCCATTTAACGGGCCTTATTTTTGTATGTCAACAATAATACTTAGAATTAAAGACAATCATGTTTGTTCAATTTATTTACTACATGCCTAGAAAGATGTTTTGTATCTGTCTCCAACTTAATTAAGAATGAATTGAAATCATAATTAAAGTGTGATAAAGTAATAACAAATTGTATTTAATTATCATCATGTGATTCGTATGAATTTATTGATCACTCCCGGGCATGACGTATGAAATAGAGTAGCTTCTTAAAATAAAGAACATCAAACACTAATGAAGTTAGATTGAGTAATATATAAATTTGTAGCCAAAAGAAATCGAAAAATAGATTGAGTAGGGAGGGATTTTTGTGTTGCNGTAGCCAAAAGAAATCGAAAAATAGATTGAGTAGGGAGGGATTTTTGTGTTGCTAACCTCGACCTCATAATAAATTGGATGCTAAAATATTCGTTGCACTAATTTTATGAAGGATACTTTCCCACTAAATTATTCTACTTAACCGTTGAGCATCCACAAAGAAGTTATCAAAATCGAATTCCACATCAGATAACTAAGAAGATCATTCTCGATAAATTACAAAGCATCAACGACAAAAAAATGTTGATTATGCAATACTCCTCGCGTGGATGGTGGTAGTGTTGATGACTTGATGAGAGAAATGGACATGGGGGTTGACAAAAATAATCCAAAAAGAATGAAAAATAAATTATGTGCAAAGCATGTGATTATTTGATAAAAATACTAACGAACTATGTTCAGTAAAGACTATCAAATATCGAAAAATTCCACGACGAGAAAATGTTGGTCGAAAATCTGTTTGCTTTATTTAAAGAAGTTTAAAGCCAAAAGTTCTGCAAATTGTTGGACTTTTTTATTATTATTATTCTTACAAAAAAAAAAAAAAGAGAAAGAAACGAAGCATCCCTTGAATTGACAAATGAAGTGTGTCCCGGACAGGCCCCCACCCAACATGTTACGGTTTTGGTAGTTGGAAGTGGGTTGCATATAGTTATCATCATGACTTTTCTTCGAAGTTAAAGACAAATATAATTAATATCAAAGATTATATATTTTTCTATGAGAATTTCCCATTTTTGATTGAAGACAAAGGTTCCATAAAATTCATTTTCCAAATGTCATTCTGCATCTTGTTAGGCCTAATTCCTCTCCCGGTTAAATATAAGCAAGACAAACATATAATATGTTGATGACCCAACTTAATAGAAAATTAGTCGAGTGATCGCTGCAATTTAGAAAATTTAAAGGAGAATTCATTGATTGAAGCTTAGAGTGCAATGAAGAGTATAAATTAAGTTCAATCCTTAGGAGGGGACCATTTATCTCATTATAGGCCTACACCACAAGCAATTTGATTGTCCAATGTCATGTCTGCTACAATATCGACCTAAAGATGTGTGCCGCTACCCTATTTTTAGGGCTTTTGATTGGATGCGAAGGTCAACCAAAATTATTCATCATGAGACCTAGATTGTAGGTAATCATTAAAGATCTTTGACTGGTTGGGAATGATGTGTTGATGTTATAGTTGTTACTCATCGCTTTCTGAATAATCGTCTAGATGGTGGTGATGTCATCTAGGGGAACAAGTGTTTAGAATGATATTTAACTACAATGTATTTTTCAAAGATTTAAAAGTCTATTATATCCTAAAACTTTTGAATATTTTGGGTTTTGAAAATTCATATTCATAAAATCCTTTCACTACTTTTTTTTCTCATTTCTTTTCGAATTGCAATTCTTGAGGTTAGTAACTAAAAGATGGGTTCTCTATGTTATATACTTGTTCGTGGGGAAACACGTCCATGTTTTGATTTTTCTTCAAAAGTATCATCAATTTTTAATATTATATGGTTTGTTGCTTCGAAGTCCATTAAATCAATAGCCCTAATAATTAATACACATACTTTCTTTAGTTCATGTTTGGCCTCCATTAAAATTTTAATACATTTTTTCTTCTTTTTAACCACTTATTCTTTAATAAAATAATATTATACGTAAATAAATAAATAAATAATACTTTTCCTTCTTTAGCTCATGTTCAAGAGTTTTGATAACATAATCTTGATGGAAACCAACATTTCCTATTTCATAAATGGAACTCTCGTCTACCTTTGGAATAGTTCAGTTATGAAATTTTTGTTCATTTTGAACAACTTGAAGTTCATGAGAATTGAAAGTATCTAATGCAAATTCATGTTCCTGATCTATTTCTTTTTCATCATGAAAAGTATTTGAAAAATTATCAATTCTAATTTTTGAACTACTAGATCTCCCAAACCAATTAGAGATCAAAGACATGATTGAATAAAATGAAACTACAATAACATACCACAGTAGATGCAATATTACAGGATAGACTGAATCCAATCCAGTCCTACAACGGGACCACCCGATGCTCTCTCGGCATCACGGGCTGACCAACGCTATTCAACATGCTTCATGGTAACCAACTTTTCCCTTGACACTATTCCTAAAATGGTATGACCACTATAACTATGTTCACAAAAATATGTCTGAATAAAATACACTGTAAGTGTACGATTCGTTAAACAATTAATAAATTAAACTTTTTGAGTCCAAGTATCGTCCCACGAAGATTGATTAGTTCAAATTTTACTATCGTGACTTTAATTGAAACAAAAATAAAATTAAAGTGTTATTGTAATGAAATTATAACTAAATTAATTTGATTATGTAAGGATAAATAATTTAACTAAATTAAATGCAAATAGTGTTGAATGTAATTTGAAGTTTATTAATGTATTAGGAAAATGAATCCCTATGTAATAATCTTTTTTAAACTTAGTTCTACATCTTGACACACGATTGAAATATTGAAGAATCAATACTGCTAAATTATTTAGCAGTCTCTCTCGAGTAAAGTTAAACATATTCCAAGATGTGACCCAACTATATTTCTATGACAGGTGCGAACATACAAGAATATATGTATTTTTATGAGCACTTAAAGATTCACATATGACATAACAGTATATTTCTTTCCCCTTTCGGACCATATAATGTTTATACCGTATCGAACATATTCTCCTTCTTTCAAATGCATGAAATACGCTACCAAACTCACATAATTACATATACAATAATTATTTAGAAAAGAAATTCATAAAAACCATTCAAATATCCAAAACGTGTTTTCGATGTTAAGAATTGTAAAACTAAAATCTTAAAATCATATTACATAGTTCACCTAACCCTATTACAGAATTAACCTAACCTAGCATGGTGGAATAAAGAAAATCATAATAATAAATAAAGAACGACATCACCAGTTCGATTTTTGAATTTAATCTTCGCTTCACAATGTTGGTCTCCTTGTTCTTGCCTTGTTTATTCTCTTAAAAACCCTTATGAATCTCCTCCCTCCTGTTCTGAACGGCTCTTGGGTTTTTATATGCATCCTAATATTTGTTTCCATAGGTATTTGACTCGAAAAAGGAAACCAGAAATTCGCCTCAAAACTTCTACTATACGACCATATAGTGTTCTACAATGCTGCCGCATAGTAGAACAAAAGTGGCTTCTTGTTTTTTCCTGGACTAAGCAATGCGACGGCATAGGATTTAAACTATGCGACACTTATGTCTTTTCTAAAATGTCGCAATTTGGTCCTTGAACTCCTTTCCATATTTATCGACCTCATTTCCCAATTCTTCTTCAAACAATACTTTATTCTTTAGCTCAATTTGACCTAGCCATCTCCACATGTTTAATTCCTCCTCTGGGTCATCTTTCAATTATTTGTATCTTGGTCCCTGAACTTTTGTTTTCTTTCGTTTCATTTTTCACTTTGTTTCTCATAATTTCGGCCACATTCATCACATT
This sequence comes from Fraxinus floribunda, assembly GCA_903798395.1. Taxonomy (NCBI): domain Eukaryota; kingdom Viridiplantae; phylum Streptophyta; class Magnoliopsida; order Lamiales; family Oleaceae; genus Fraxinus; species Fraxinus floribunda. The sequence goes on along the minus strand of CAIGRS010052123.1, from coordinate 964 downwards.
GTCCCCCAAAAAACACAAATTACATAGAATTAAGCTGTATTTCAACATACTTATCAACAATTATCCTTATTTGTAGCCCAAAATAAGTGGTAAAACGCACTTATCAAACTACACCTCAAACACTTGTGACTCTGATACCAGAATCTCCAAACAATTGTTTTCACTTTAAATTTGAAGTTTGGTCTTTGAATTATATTGAGGTCCATGAGACCTTAAAACTGAAAGCAAACTGGAATAAAATATTTTCTTGAAGCTTTAAGAATTGTCTTGTCTTAAAATTGAAATGTTCGAATTCTTGATGAGGAAGACTGGTTAAAATCGTCACATCAAATCCCAAATATTCAAACCATGTTTGAAATCATTTTCGAAAATCTGAAGGACGTGCATGATTACAAAGTATAAATCAGGAATGAATTAAAATAGAAAACATGAAACCAAATGTCCTTGTAATCATAGTAATTGAAATGGGATTCGAATGTTTCATCTTTTAACAAACATATTCGCTTTTCTTCCCAGGGTTATGTTCCCAGTTTTTGTATGACAAAACCTTTTGAACGTTTATTTTAAAAATCAATTTGATTGGGTTTTTGAGGATTTGCAGATAGGTTATGAGAGCTGATCATGTTTTAATGAGGATAGTTTCATAATAGGTTCTTGATTTTTTTTATATTTCTAGGCATAAAATGAAATCGAGGGGGAAAAATCTTGAAGACACTCATCAAGAGATGAATATCTATGTACATGAAGTTTTCATTTCAAAAACTGGCACTTGAATGGGCTTTGTGAAGTAAGCTTTTGAAGGTTTTGTCTCTGGTAATTTTCCAGAAATAGTTTCCAGAGCTAAATTAAATAGCCTTTTTGAAATTGGAGGGGTTTTGTTTTTTGGAATGGCTTTATTTTGAGTAGGTTTTTGAAGCAAGTGTTGTTTTTTGAGATGTGGAAGAGCTTAGTCTTTATGAGAAGA
>CAIGRS010052070.1:0-25327 GCA_903798395.1 Fraxinus floribunda | reverse complement strand
TTAGCCAAGAAGAAAGGCAACCCGTGAAACCATGTGTGGGTCTGCCCATGGTGGTGGTGATGGTGATGGTGGTGGTGGCGGCAGCGCCAGATTGGGAAGCAGCAACAACAATTGAGTTAGACAAACAGAGATTTGGGAATTTAAAAGAAGTAATAATAATGTGGGAATTAAATTCAATTCCTAAAAGGGTATTATCATGTCACTCTTGAAAAGAATTTAGTAACTCAGAGCTTAGTCCAATCAATTCGTGTCATTGGAGTAAGTCCACATATAAGTCTATCAAAAAGTAAAAAAAGTTGTTTTAAGTCCAGGAAAATTATCCCTTATCGAATAGCTTAATACAAACATGAATAGCTGAGGAGTGAGAACTATTTTTACTTCCAAAATTAGTTGAAAACGAACTTGTTAGAAAAGACGTGAGGCTCTAGTAATATTACAAACAAATTTTATTTTTTTATTTTTTTTTGCCTTTTTACTATTCCATAGAGCAAAAAGGACGATTCTTTTTGTTGACGTAGAACCCCGCAACCGCTACTCGTGAGTGTGCACTGTGTAAACCTCGCTCCATGAGAAGTAGCAAAAAAATCACACATGAGAGATAAATCGCACTAAACAAACTCGATATGACGGGTTAAATCGAGGAAGTGTTGATATGAAATTTGAACTCGTAACCTTTGATATCTGCGTTTATCTGCTCCACCAATTTGATCACTTCTAAAAGGATAAATACGACGTTTCTTACTTGATATAAGTAGTACATGTCTATCCTAAAATTTGGACAAAGCTGCAAAACAGGACAATTATGTGGATGTACAACTTTATTTGTGCAATGAATCCGTTCAATTTCTCTATTTCACTTGCAATTTATTATGACATGCATACACCACCACAACCAACATGGCGGATTATTGGCGTGTTTGGCTGAAATAAATAATTTTCTACTCATTTAAGTTAGGAATAAATAAGTTATTTTGTATATAGTCAAATAAGAGTTATATTTTACTTAAATTAAAAAAATAAAAGTTCTAAAAGAAATTTAGAGACAAATTACTCAAGTAACTTTAAAGCATGTTCAATTTTTCTATCACACATATTAAACATTAGGGTTTTATTTGTTTTAGTAAATATTTCAATAAATTAAAAACACCAAATTAGTTATTTCAATAACATAAATTATATCAACAATTAAATGACAAGTATATTTTACTTCAATTGAAGTATTTTAAACTAATATTATCTATTATTGATCCATTTAAATCTGTGTATATATTTATTAAGATCGTTATCGCCATTTATTAAATTTCTATAATTTTTCTATTGCATCAACAATATATATATTTTTATTTCCGACACTCCGTTTCCTCCACCTCCCCCGACCCCCATTTATAACAAGAAACTTCGAAGAAAAGGAAAGAAATGAATAAAGAAAAATAATTTTCTTTTCTTCGAAACCAACACAAACGATGCCACGATAATGGAGGCTCCTCCACCTACCAATGGGCGGGGTTTGAGTGGGTTAGATGTTGGATGGTTGTATGGATCTGGGGAAGATAAATATTTTTGTCAACTCGTAGATTTTTAGAGTCTGTAATATCATAAAAAAATATTAAATGAATATTTTAACTTATATATTGTAACTAAAGCACCGTTGGTGAATCCTAACATCACACGACATTATCTTGATAATTATCGACAAATGTATTGTCAATATTCAGTTTAAATTATCAACATGTACGATTGTGTAAAAAACAATCAATATTCATACCGTTGATGATTATCGATGCTGATCTGAATAACATAATTGATGACATTGCCATCGATAATCGCTATGGAGGTATGTAGATGAATATAATATATTGAGCACCATTTTTACTCAAAAAATTTTATTTAACTGGAGTCGTTATGGGCTTTGACGCAGGGTTTACTCGGAAGAGTTAAATACAAGGAAATACAGATGGTGACCCCAAATCTCTATCTTTTATGTGCCTATATTATTCTTTTTTTTCGATTTTTCATTTTATTTTTTAACATATTTCTCTCTCCTCTCCTCCTCAATTATAAATAGACCCCTCCCCTCTGTGAACAATTTTCTCTTCCCTTTTGGGGGTTTCTTGAGAGGCGGCCTCATATTGAAAAATCTTTTCAGGATCTGAGGAGAAAAACTAAAAACACTTTCACTCAGAAAAAACCCACTTACAAATAGATGCTATTTGTATATATAAACAGTTTACAGAGGTATAGAAAGAGAGGGTTCTTTTAAATTTTTCTTGTTTTCTGTTCTTTCTCGATGATCTCCTCTGTATATTTTGCAATGTATCTGTTTATTTTGCAAAGCAAGTCTTAATGAATTTTGGAAATTTGGTTTCTTGAAGTTTTTTGGATTTAGTGATCAACCTAGTATTTGTATCGCCATCGAGAAGTGGGTTTTTTTCTGGCCTTTTTTGCTCTCTCTCTCTCTCTCTGTTGCTAAATATTTGAATTGGTTTTCGAGAAGGGTTTAGATATTCTGTTTATTGGGTTTAATGGATTAAATCAAGTGTGTGTTGTTTTTTTGTTGTTGCTGGATTACATGATTTCTGGGATTTGATCTGCTGGAACGAAGCCTTATTGTCATTTTTAAAATCTTAAGGTTATGGGCAGAGTGATAGACAGATTAAATTTGATTCCTGAATACTGGAAAGATAAATTCTAATTTGGCAGTTCTGATTTAAATCTTGTTTTGGTTGATTCCTCTTAAAGACTGTGTCTAAGATTTGTACTGGTAGCATTAAGGGTCACTATGCATTTACTTTTTTGAGGATTATGGTGTTTGTTATGCATCCCAGTTTTCTGGTTTTGATACTCAAAACTAGTTGGCAGGCCCTGATTTTGTTTTTGGATGATGGGCAGGTCTGTGATACTTATATTGATAGAGGATCAAATAGCCGTGGGCGATCTTCATTAGTTAATACCTTCAGGTTGACGCGAATTAATTATGGCCCCGCAGAGTTATTGCAGTTCAACACAGCAGTAACTTAGAATCTATATCGATATATACACATTTTTTTTTTATTTCCAGTCAAGCTGACAGAAGATCGACTTGCTGATTTTCGGAACTTTAAAGGTGAGGAATTGATGGCTTAATGCTGGGGCTAGAAATGAGTGCAAGAATATGGTGCATGGGCTGGTGAAGTGTTTCTGGTCGGTTCCTGAATTGGGACATTCCGGCCAGAACCTAGGGGAAGCTTTACATTCAGTGGAAAGTTCTCGAATTGGGCTTAATTTGACTACGTGCAATGTCTCGCTGCTTCCCATTTCCACCGCCTGGATATGAGAAAAAGGCTAGACCGAATGATGTCAACTTGATAATAAAGGTTGAAACTTTATGCACAATCTTATCAATTTTCAGCCGTATCTATACGTCTTTACTTCTATTCAGAGTTGGATCATGGTTAAGTTTTTTTAATAAAATAACAAATAATAAAATAACAAATAAATAAATTCTTGGGAAGTTCTGCCTAGGTTTTGTAATTCATTTGGTAAACCTATGATGACGACGTATATGAAGCTTGTGTAATATTTGGGGGTTAGGGTGCTGATATTTTAGGCACATTGCATTTAAGTTATTACGTTGCATAAACTGGAAGGACCCTGGATTACTAGGTAGATCACATCCCGCTGAATGTGTGATGACCTTTGACTTTTGTGATTATGTAGAGTATCTGACCACCGATTACACTTTGTAGGAAATTTAGCAAATAAAATTTCCATGCATCACATTTTATCTGAAATGAGTGGAATGTGAATTTTATCGAATGATATTGAAAACATTAATACATTTATTAGGAAATAGAAAATTTAGGTATGATGACGTTTTTTCATGCTCGTGCTAATAAGGAAAACTTTGTAAATTTACTCATCCGGAAAAATTAGGGAACTCTGTAGATCATCTTTAATGATTGTCTTTGTTACAGAACTGTTGCATAAGATGTAAAGGGATTCACTAACATTATGACGAAGTACACATATTTTTTAATATGCGCTTGGTTTTTTTAGGATTGTTTCCTCGGTTTCTTATGTTTCTATTCTTGAATCAACTATATTTCTTCATTGCACTGCTTATGTGATGATCTGCCGACGTCATAGCTTCCTAGAAATTAGTTTCTTTAATTGTTGCTTGTTTCTTGTCGTAAACTTGGACATTCTATTGGTGAAACCATAAAAGATTTTCTATTATTGGCCACCATATTACATAATACATGTTATGAATCTTGATTAGCGCAAATGTGTGTAGTTAAATAATGTATTCTTGGTAGCCATATTACATACTCAGGTTTTTAGCTCCTTATCTTGATTACAAATATTTGTGATACTACATGTTCTTAATTCCTTATCTTCCACTGTCAAATGACCTTAAGGATGAGTTGATCGGGGCCACCGATTAACTTTCCTAACATACATCAAAAGCATGCCCATAAAGTAAGCAAACAAGATGGGTACAAAACATTAGTTACACCACAAAAGACATGGCCCTAGGCTTCAATTAACATGAAAAGCTAATACAATTGCACACGACATCAATAGTTTGACTGAATGTCTCATTATCAACAAAATGTCCCAGTAGAGTGAAAATAAGATACATGCCAAATAATCCTAGAAATTGAAACCTCCTGTATAAGCAATCCTCAGCTCGAACTTAAATAGAAATTATATACTCATTTTTCCATAGGAGATGCAAGAATGACAATTAAGGCAATAAGTAACACTACGACTTCCTTAGAATGCTCGTATAAATATTGAACCTCATTATCAAGACAACCATTTTTAAGTTTCATTATCTCAAACGAATTCATATTTCTTCTGAGAAATTGATAGTTTGACTATTTTTCTTTTCACAATCTGACCGTTATAATGGGTCAGAAGGAGGATTTGGATATGTATTGATTATTTCTGTATGCAGTTATTGTAGATAGTTTAGAATTAATGTAATTTATAGTGGTTGCCATATTTTGATGAAATGAACATTCTAACAGTAATGAGCTTGTACATTATCATAGTTGGGGAACAAAGGCTGTTAACATAATCTATATGGGCATGGTAGTTATTTATGTCTGTATTGGTTGACAATGACATGAGAAGTTCGATAATTTTGGTGGATGTAAACTAGATGTTGTGTGATTGATTCAATTCCCATTTAGATGACATAAGGGATTGCATCTTCTTTCCTAAAAATGTCTAATGTAGATGAACGATATGCCCTCAAGTAATGCTGCAGTTGCATGGCTGTAATCTCTATATGAAACTAGAAATTTTGTTCATCAGGACAAAATAAAATGGTCTTAGTTCTCGTAATCATTATGAAGTAATGCTGTTTGACATCGCGAGCACCTAAAGGTTTCGTGGGTGCATAACATTGGGCTTGCCCCTGATTTCATGGACGCTGTTTTCAATTTACAGCATTGTTTTAGCTAATAATAATTGCTGTAGGGTTAAGCAAGATATTTGAGCTTCTTTACTGAGGTTTCCTCATTTCTCCAAGTTTTTAATAGTTTTGTTGTGTACTTCCGAATTTTCCCTGAAGTCTTTGAGTATGTGTTTGGTAAACAGTATTAATCAAACTAGACACTAAAATAAACAACATTTTAACTACTTATTTAGCCCCTGTTTGGCCCCCATTTTCCAAAACTCATTTTCAATCACACATTTCATCAACTTTTACCAAAATCTACTAAAAATATGATTTTAGCTAAGCCAAACAGGGGCTTAATCTTGTCTGCCAAAGGAGAACAGCTAGCTTGATCTTTTTGCTGTATCAAGAGACAAGATTATATTTATTGCCAAGATTCAAAAGTTTCTTATTTGGACATTCTGTCCTGTCTTCTAACTTTGAATTACTATTGTTCATTGTTGAGCTGCTGTCAATATAATACATTCTGGAGTTTCTTTTTGGTCGTTTTGATTTATAATGACAGTGAAACTATTTCAGGAGAAGCAAAAAGAGAAAAAGCATAAGAAAGATAAAGACAACAAAGAAAGAAGTGAGAGGAAGGAAAAAGGGAGGAGTGAAGATAAACGCCGAGAAAAGAAAGAACGAAAGCAAAAGCAACACGGAGACAAGAAGGATAAGGAAAAACATAAAGATAAATATAGGACTTCAGACGAGAATCAAAATGGAGAGAAGCTTGGTCCAATTTGTGAACCGAATTCAAAATCTTTTGTTGAATTGCAAAAAAGAGTTGAAAATGACTGTGGAGCGACGGACAGTCAAATGGTTGGGGAAATCATTCACTCAGATCAAAAAAGTGCCAATTTGCCGGGGAGGGTGGAAGAGAGTGATAAGAGAGAGTATGCGAGGATGGTTAATGGAGAAAGTCTTGAAATTAATGCTATGGGTTTGGAAAATGGTAGGGTTTCAAATTTTTCTGGAGAAAATCGAATAAAGGTTGAACGAAGTCACCAGGCAGAGAAGGGAAAGGGAGGAAAAGAAAAGAAAAAGCACAAGGCTAGCGATGGTAAAAGAGATGAGCATAAAAATATAGAACGAGACAAAAAAAGTAAATCGAAGGACAAAGTGGGGGAAAAGGAGAAGGAAAAGGAAAAGGAGAAGGTGAAGGAGAGAAGTAAAGACCTGAGTAAACAAAGAGAGAGCAATTGTAATCTACTAGATGTTCATAACAAGTCTTCAGACCTTTTGAAGGAGAGACATGGCAGCCAGGGAAGTCTTGGAAAACGGAAGGAGCCTGAATTAAATGGATTTTCACACTGTGAGTTTTTTCCAATGTTATCACTTTGCTTTGTATTTTCAACTATATATGGAAAGAGAAGCATCCGTGCCTTACTAACAGGTTAAAAAAACTGGCGTAACTATTAGCAAAATTTCATCTTGGTAACTAAACTTTATTTTTCCTAGTTGGTTGGTAAACTATGTTTTTTGTTAGTCATTAAACTTTTGTTTTATGTGGTCATTCCTTCCATGTTTGTTAGTTTGACTAATAGAAAAGTTGAAGTGGCAGTCTATATTGTCATGTCACATTGTCCGTTAGTCAAACTAATGGATAGACAGAGTGACCGACATTGACCAATTTGGAACAAAATGAAGTTTAGTGACTAACATGAAAAAGTCAAGTGACCATATTTATCCCCGTCATCATCTTCGGGTGGGCTTACTATTTAGATGCTTTTAGCAGTTATTCACGCCACATTTGGCTGCCCAGCGATTTACCGTGGGCACGATTGCTGATGATCTATGACTTAGTGATCAATTTCTTGAATTGACATATTCTTAATTCGGCCTTTCCTCTTGGGTATTTTTAGGGATGGAGTTTTTGGTTGTAGAATGATTGTATTTTAATCTGCTAATATTATGTGACATTTTTTTGCTACAGACAATGGAATCCCGCTTAATAAACTGCCCAGTGCCTCTTTCTCTCATCAAGTCATACAAAATGGAATCAGCATAAATTCTTCACAAAATACTGCTAACTTGGCTGTGGAGAAATATGGTGGATTCCAAAATCATGCAGTCAATATTAATAACCTACCCTCTCTATCAGTTGGAAATGGAATGAAGCTTGAACATGGTCAAACTGCAAATCATTTCTCTGCCGAGCTGCGGGCAGCCACTAGTAATTATGTGGTTAATAACAGCCTCGTCTTCTCACACCCTGTTTCGGGACTTAGCAAAAAGACTGAACCTTGTCAAACTGCAAGTAAGGTAGAAAAGTTGCGGCAGGGGATGTTTAATAACCACAAGGCCCAAGACAAGGTTTCAACCTCAGTTCTAAATGCAGAAAGTGGAAGAACGGAAATCAACCAACCGAACATCCACAGGGCACAAGAGTCTCAGGGGGTAATTATCAAGCATAAGATGGATAACAAAGATTCCCGAGTGAATGGCATAATAGAGACTGAACAATACGCTTCTTCAAGCACTCCATCTGCTTCTTTGAAAGTTAAGGAGAATAGTTTGAAACCTGCCCATCCCTACACCAAAAGTTTGAGCCAGATACTCAATAGTAAAGATTACCAGGTGAATGGCTTGATAGACCCTAAACAATATGCTTCTTCAAGCACTCCATCTGCTTCTCTGAAAGTTAAGGAGAATACCATGAAACCTCCCCATCCCGATTCCAAATATTTGAGCCAGATACTCACTGTACCTAATGTAGAATGGCCTGAATTTGATGATCAGGAGTGGCTTTTTGGTAGGGAGGGTTCTAGGGCAAAGATGCCAAAAATTGCTTCCAATCACATTGAGGGGATGAAGGTATGGGCAGAAGCAATACCTGTCGAGTCTGCTGATGTTATTGCTCTGCCATATGTCATTCCTTACTAGTTGGAATCTGCATTGTTTTCTATACTGGTCTTTGGGTCATGGATTCATATAATCAAAGTTTGGTGTTACTGTCAGTTCTCCTGGTCAGCTCGAGATGGTCTTCTAATTGTTGCTGCAGTCAAGAAAAGATTCTAGGGCAGAGACAGGTAGAACAAGTTGAACAAAAACTTTTCTCATGGTCTATGTCTCCGAGAGATGAAAAAGATCCTCGTCTGGAATGAAGTGGTAAATTTCAAATTTGCATGATCATTCGGTATGTTTTTGCAAGTTCTTGGTCGTAAAAAAGTCACTGTTTCTTGACGTTGTCAATTTTGTTCCATTCAAAAGGCATCATCAAGAGCAACAGAGGTCATTTCAACATCTAAATCATTTTGGATAATGGCTATTGAAATACCTTGTCAGACTTAAACGGACAGTGGAGTCTATAGACCAATTATGGGGATTCAAGCAGAGGATTTTTGTGGTGGTGTTTTTTACTACATTACAATTTTGATGTGTAATATATAGGAATTGTTACCCGCATAAAATATATCATATATAGTGGGAACAGAAAAGACAGTATTACAGTGTAATTGACTATTAATTGTTACAATGATTTAACTCTTTTGCAGTTTCTTTTCTTTAACGGGGGAAAAAAAATGTCCAAAATGTGTACTCTATAAAACTGGCCAAAAATTATTCACCTCTAATCTTATAGATCCCTTTGTTTAGAACCATTTGAGGTTTACGGAATCCAGGGTCAAGTGAGGCTAACATAAAACGCCTCAAAACAACTAAGGGGATGTTCTCTTCGTGTTTCAATTTTTAGTTTTAAGTTTTGAATTCATTTTGAGTTTTGTGTTTTGAGTGGTCATTTTGAGATTGTTGAAAACGAATTCTTTTTATCATTTTGAAAAATTGTTTTTAAACATAAGAAAAATTAAGTTTTGGTTTGATTTTAACTGAAAACAGTCAAAATGACATTTTTTGCGTTTTCCGTTTGCTCTGTAAATTTTAAGCTCGTTTTTGAAAATTCGTTTCTGAAAATAGGTAAGTAAATATATTTTCAATGTTTTCAAAAACTGAATACTGAAAATGGCATAAAACAACAAAGAGAACATACCCTAAAGTGTTCGCTCGTTTGTCTTGTATTTTTAAAACAATTAATTATTAATCTTTGCCCTTTCAATTATTTCTTTATAATCTAAAATGTTTCATAGGTTCTTTTACTTATTTTTCTTTACCTACCTCCCAAGTAAAATGGAAAGGAGAATACTCCATTGCAATTGTAAAGATGATGACAAAGAATGAAAGGAAACTTCTAAAATGGATTTTGGTGATGTTAATGATTCCCTTAAAAGATAAAATTAGTAGTGATGATATAAGAACTTGTACTGCATTTGGAGGGGCAGCAAAAAGAACTTCAATTGCCACATGAACTTGAAGAGATCATAAAGAAAATCGGAGAGATTTGATAGGCTAGCGTAGTTAAGAGATACGTTCAAATGAAACCTATTTTCTGATTGTGTACCCGCTTGCTGACTAGCTTCCTTTAGTCAATCTTGTCACGGATAAAATACAAGAGTTTAACTTTGTTTTCCAATATTATCTAGTATTCTCTATTGTGGTCTATCAAACATACCACATAAATCCAATATATCCTTCCATTATTTTGCCAGCTTGCTCATGGCTGCATTAACTCTTTCTTCTGTAATCAGTTTGTGGTTGTCGTAGAAATCCAATATCTCCATTGCAATATTTTTTACCTGTAAAATAATAACGTGTGAAATCGATAGCACGCCATTCAGGTACTCTGTTACAAATATACCAAAGTAATGCATCTAAATTGGTACTTAAATTGCATTATTCACCCAAGCATAAGAATGAGGGAGTGTGCACGATATGATGGTCAATTTAATTTCAGTAAGCCAAATAGAAATTTCCGATTTTTCAACAATGACGAAATTCACTTGCATCAGAGGGTGTTCTTCAACGTAGGGAATAAAAATGCTATGGGACAAATATGGATGAACCGCTGACAAATGATCACAAGTTTTTTTGATATTCTTTGTTGTATAAATCGATTCCAGAAACTGATGATATGTGACTGCAAAAGTATTCTTAGAAATTATGGTTCATTAAGAACTAAAATTTGAAGATCTAGTGCTCGAGACCTTAAAAAACTCGGCTTAGACGACTTACCACATTCATATCCACTCGAAGCTCTTCAAACCAGGCTGTATTTTCTTTATCCTTTAGCACGCTAGCAATGTATATGCAAGCCAATGTAATCAAGTGAGGAGGATGTACAAGAATCAAATCCATCTTGTACGTGTCATTGACAAGTCCCCTAAACGGTTCAAAATACCAGAGTATGATCCATAACTTCCAATGATCTCTATGGCAATCAGATTGAATAAAATTGTGCAACATAAAACGGATAGGAAGAAAGCTCGAAAAGTAAACATAAAAGTAAAGATTCTGCTATTAGAAAGTAGAAAATCAAAATGGAAATTGTTCAAGGATCTAACGGATCATTACTAGATCATGTTTGAAGCATGTTTGACTAAGCTAGTAAAAGTTGCTTTCATACATTTCACACGTGCTTTGTATTTTAGTTTCAAGTAAAAAATGTTATTTTGAAAATAAGTCTCCCTTTACTTCAAAATAAGTAACTTACATATTTTCAACTTTGAACCTCATGAAAAAATTATCATTTTAAAGCTTTTATACTTAAAAGTTTTACTTGGTGAAGTTTTTAAGTTTAGACAAAAATGCTTTAATCCACAAGTCACTTGGCTTTCCAGGTTTAAGTACTAAAATGGAGCCAAAACTACAAGAATTATTTATACTTCTACATTAGCATATCTAGGGAACATAATAGACTCATCAGCCATTTATCCATGTCTAAGTTGGGAAGCAGAATCGGAATGAGTTTGATACCAAGTTAATTGTGTTGCGTCATTCATCCCAGCATCCTGAAGCAACCTAATAATTGGAAGTTAATGTTAGAAAAAATAAGCAGCAAAAAAAATAAAAAAAAAAATGAAGGGAAATTAAATGAGATATATATCATTGTTACAGTCGAAGTATGTGAATGCTCGTATTCTTTTGGAAAGCAACTTATAAAATTGAATTGTCAAAGAAGGTTGAAGATTTTGTTCGAAATAGGATTCTTATATTTACATATATATGTTATTTTAGCTATCGGAGAATGCAAGGAATAATATGAATGAGCGGTGAGATGTTCACTCTGGAAGAAATTGAAATGTGTGTACCAACAAATCGACTTCATTGTATATCATGTTTACTAAAAACAATGAAAATATGAGTGTATATTATTTTTACTAAAAACAATGAAAATATGAAATGGTCCCATTTCTTCAATAGCATTATAGAATACAATTCACATTTGAAGATAGACTTACTGGGACAGTGCACGGTAAGGATGGAAAACAACTAAATAATAGTCGAGGGCTTCCAAAATTTTCATTTCCATTTCGAGTATCTCCTTTATTTCAAACCTATACTTCTCATCAGGATCTGCAAAGTAAAACGGCGGCTCTAGCCACTTATCATGGAGCCCAGATAACATATCATATCAGAAGAAGAAAACGAAAGAAATTCATAGCAGGTGGTTTATAGAGGATAAACGATATGAGCAATTACATAGTTTTTTTATGTAAAATACAAGAAGTCGGGCCTGCACTGTGCTTTCTTCTGCTTTTGAAGCCAAGTACAAGCAAGACGGAGCAACCAGACGAGGATCATATTCAGTCATACTTTTTCTGAAAATAAGATAATAGATAATGCTCAAAGGTGCATGCATTAGAAAATGCGTAATGACACCAGTGCCAATTACAAAACAAGATCATTCTCGAAGTTTGACCCTGACAACAAAACTATATGGAAGAATCAATTTTATATATTAGAATTGACGATACAAATATGAAAAAGAAAATTCAGCAGTTTCAAACTTTTCAAAGAAATTTATCTGCTGGTGCATTAACGAAATGTGCAACCACTTTTTGATCCTCGAAAAAGGATACTGGTGCTTAACTTGAGTATATACCTTCCTTCATTGACATAATGTTTGCTTAAAATATAAGAAAATGTAAGGAAATTTCAAGCAAAAATATAGATCACTAATACTGCAAATTTTATTATCATCAATGAACAGTGATAACACACCTGACATAAACACGTCTCATGTAGGTAATGGCAGTAGCAACAACCCTGGAAATTAATCAACATAAAGCGATTGTCAAAAAAAGATTATGGAAGTGGAAAAATAAATGTTTATTATGCATAAATCATCCTGCTGATTGGTGTCAGTACTTGACAAATATGTTTAATTATAATAAATCTTTTTTTTTTTTGATAGGTAATCGTTTAATTATAACAAATCTTGAAACACTTTGCATGTATTTTCAAACATTGTAGAAATACCAATTAGTTACAAACCAACTCAGGTAAACTGCAGTGTTTACTACCATTTTGCATTTACATGAATTCCAGAATGTCATGAATACATATAACACAATAGTCTGATAGATTTATTTGAAGCACATCGTCCATCAGTAATACATTGAAACTTAAATGTGCAGCTCTTTCCCCTTTGATCAAGTAGAAGCACAACCAGATCATGGTCTCATGTCTCCATCCTACTTATCAGATTTTTGTGAGATCCCTAGTATTTAATTATTTATGATGGCTTCCAATTGCAGGGGATAAAGATGACAATACAACTAATGGAGACGAAACCTTGGATACCAGGAGTAAGAAAGGAGTGTGATCAAGAGAAAGATACTATACTTTTGACAAAACATGTTGTAAACACAAAAGAAAATCAAACCTTTGCCTCACTTTTACATTTTGAGCCAATCTTGCTATATCTGACAAAGAAATGAAAATGCAAGAGTTAATGCACGCAACAGATGAATAGAAAGAATAGAAAAACCAATCAAGCATGAAATCTCAGGTGTATGTGAGTCTATATATTCCCGTCCTATACCATATGTATATATCAATAATGTTAACACATCAACCAACACGATCATCAAATAGATCACTTGAAATCCACAAACACAAGCTTTTTAAAATAAGGTAATTACGTCACAAATGATGAATTATTCGGATGCAAGAAAATGCAAGACAAATATAATCACACAAAAATTATTTACTCTAACATATGAATGAATAATAGAAAGTCAGAAATCATGCAACAACAAATATAGAAAATAAATTAACAAAAAGGGGCATCCAAGAACCAAGATCCCACAAACAATGTGAAGTTTTTTAAAGATTCAATATAATTCAGAAAAAGCAAAACCCAAGAGAAACTCTAAAATCGACCCGTAAATATACGCATAAAGGGATTAAAGAGTAAAAGTTACAATTGGACATATGCAGCTTGATGAGCTTGAAATCTTCAAGAGTGATGCCCCTCTCCTTGTCTAGTTGATGCACCACATCCACCTCTTCTGGATCCCGAAGCTGTTTGCTAAATTGTCCCAAAAAAAATAAAATAAAATCATTCGCAAAAATGAAGAAAGGCTATAACTTTCTCGACCCTATCTGATTGCATAGGAGAAAATAATTTAGTCCGATTAGAAGTCTAGGCCTGTAACTGAACGAATTCACCGGTGAAACAAAAGGGGAAATCCGTAGCTACCGAAAGCAAACAAATTCAAAAAGAGAAAGAAAAGAGGGTTACAGTGTTTCTTAGGTTAAAACTTACTAGTGAGAAGAAGTCCAGAAATTGGCAGCCATGGAAGCACAGATGAAATCAACTTGATAATTGAGCTTACCGAATCTTGAGAACGGCAAATTGTTGCGGGTGTACTCGGCAAATGGACGTGGCACCACTTTCGAACTAAACTCGCACTTTCGTATAGATATTCTAACTAACGCTTTTAATACCGCAATCATCAAAAGGAATTATTTTCAACAATACATTCTCTATAGATAAAATAATTTTACACGTCANAATCTTGAGAACGGCAAATTGTTGCGGGTGTACTCGGCAAATGGACGTGGCACCACTTTCGAACTAAACTCGCACTTTCGTATAGATATTCTAACTAACGCTTTTAATACCGCAATCATCAAAAGGAATTATTTTCAACAATACATTCTCTATAGATAAAATAATTTTACACGTCAACCCAAATTTTTTTTTTCTTATTTTCAATCACATATTTTTCAAAAAATTAATATTCCAAAATTTATTAACCCTAAAAATGGGGCACAAATAAGGGTTAAACATCGTTTTAAATGTCTATATTACCAAATTTCTCAAAATATTATATATACCATGTTCTATTACACTTGATTTCATAGGTAAACGGTTTCTTATTCGTCTCTAATTCGCAATAATGATCGAAATGGTATATGGACAAACAATAACTCATTTTCGATCATTCGCTCTTCCAATAAAATAAACTTACACGTAAACTCAATTTTTCCATATTATTTAATCACACATTTTTCAATAAATCGCTATTACAAAATATACTATCCCAAAAAATGGGGCTCAAACAAAACTTAGCCTCCATCCCTTAACGTTGCGGTATATAAAACATGACCTAGATCTATTCTCCAATAACTTATCCTCTATCTCTTAACATTGTGATATTTCAGACTAGATTGGTCGAGTTTAACAGCTATGCTTCCACGAGAATAAAGTGGGAGACTTGTGAAGTAGGAAATGGGGCCCATTTTCTTTTCCATTGAAATTATGTGTGTATTCAAGTTGCTCCTCTAAAAAGTTGCATGTGTGGGAATCACACTCACTTTCAAGAGTAAATATGGATTGAAAGCTGTCTATTAAGGACTTCTCACACGTCTTCTTGATAATAAAATAGACGAAAATTATGTATTAAAGAATAAGGTACAGCTAACTTATATGTTGAGGACTTAAATGTAAGAAAAAAAAGTTGAAGACCCTTTTTTTAACACCTATAGATTATCCCCTGCTGTAATTTTTCCGTGAGATAATTATGAATTATGGAATAGAATGAAGCAATTAAATATTTGGACTTTATGTAGTTAGATATTGAGATCGCCATTATAAAAATAACATATTTAAACTGAGTGAGGAGGCACAACAAACGCGGTAATAAGATATTAATATTGAATGTACGTGATAAAAAAAAATTATACAGCTACGTGTATTGACTCAGAGTCCAATTATTTGAAACTCGTATATGAATTCAATCAACTCAAACTCAAAGCTAATTTATTTACTTCTAGGTTGAGGTTGATTTTTTTTTGTCTCTGCACATAATGGTCGATTTTTTACCATATCAATGTAGATATATCCATATTTACACGAACTAGGTTAATCAATTAACTTGTTTATCTAACTTATACCAAACTTATTTTGAAATTTCAGTTTGATCTAAATCCTAAATTCGCTGGCAAGTCTATCTTTCAACTATCTTAATAAAACTTGGATGGTTAACATCAAACGGTTAGGAAGTGACTTTAACATTCAGTAGCACGGATATTTCTTTCTAAAATTGCTTGTTAGGTACTATATTTGTCTTCGTGACTATGGAAATAAATATCAATAAATTTATTACCCATATAATGATAGAAACAAAATTTTGAAATCTACCTTTCATTATTTTCCTCAATTTCACAATCCAAATAAAGGAAAATAAATAAAGAGATATTACTCATTTTTTCTTTAAAAAAGCACTTTTGTTTATGGGTAAATTACCTAGGAAAAAGCTAAAGAAACAGGCTCAATGACAGGGCCTTTTTTCAGGGACTGACTTGGAAGTTTTTGATTGGTAGTTTTTTGTTTAATTTTTTTAACTGTCAATAAAATTATTTCAGGGACTGACTTGGCAGTTTTTGATTGGTAGTTTTTTGTTCAATTTTTTTTTAACCGTCAATAAAAATTTGCCAAAGTGTTATATCCGTCAAAAATCCTGTCATTGAGTCTGTTTTCTAGCATAACTGAATTACCTAAATGGCGCACAGCCTTTTCTTTCATTGCAATATTGTCCACACAACCTTTAGTTGTAACATTTACATCCTCAACCTTTGAGTGATTAACGTGATTCGTCATAAAGGACAATTTTACCATTCTTTTTTAATAAAAAGCTAAAGTTATTAAAAAAATAATTCTGTCATTGCCTTTAAACAAAAAATAAATAAAATACTAAAATAAAATGTCTTCCATCCCACTCCAAATAATTTTATTACTTTCAGTTGTCAAATGAAGAAATAGATTGAACTGCTAGGTTTATCTCGTAGAAGTGGGTTCGATAAAGTATACCATATGGAAAAAAAAAAAATCTATTGTTGGAAAAATGATCACCAATTACAACAGCGAAAATGACGATGTCACCTCTACTGTAATTGTAGAAATTATTTTGGGTGGGGAAGAAAACGAATTTTATTTTTATTTATTGCTTCATTGTTGTATTTTATTTTTTGTTTACACGAAGACAAGTTATTACAAAATAAATAATATTTTTTGTAAACAAGTTATTAACAAGACCGGGTAAAAGTACTCAAAGGTTGAGGATAAAAAATATTACAAAATAAATAATATTATTTATCATCATGATAATAGAATATCGATGAAGGCCCAACCCATTGTCACTCACATTTATTTCTCGAATAATATTATGTAATCTCATTGGGGTTGGATGGCGCTAGATGATAGGTATAGCCGTTATTGAGTCTCACTCGTCTAAAAGACTAATGATAGTCTAATTTTTCAATAACATCACTATTATTTCTCTCTTCGTTAAAAATTATGCTATTCAATTTTATTATTTCACACAAACGTCACATTACCAATATTTTATTATTATAATGAGAAATAACATTATTCTTGGGAAATAAAGATGGGAGACCATTGCTGTAATTTATCCTTTATTTAATAATTTGAAGAAAATTATCATTAAATTAATTTAACAGTCAAAGTTTTTAGTGTGTGGAAAGACTTTCACTGTCTGAGTTAAATCCGAAATAAATGTCCGAATCAACGCCAAAATACACATTAATTGAATTGCTTTTCCATTTACGAAATCCAATTTATTAACAACTGCATGCACTCTTCGTTTCAATCTCACCCACCCCATCTCACCTCACTTCACCTCACCTTACCTCACGAATTTTCATTCTCATCAACTGATATTTTCACAGGAAAAATCTATCCTACTAAGATGGGCCGCCGGAGGAGTGCACCGCTGAACAAGCTTTTTGCATGGGTGCGGCGGCAGTCCTTGAAAGTGAAGGTTTTCTTGGCCGTGACGGCTGTGGTGGCGGCGCTGGTGGCTCTCAAACTCTGTGTGAAAGATCACAGTCATTTCTTTGTTGCCTCTGAGGCTATCCATTTTGCTGGGATTCTTGTCTTGATTTATAAGCTCACCACCCAGAAGACTTGCTCTGGTATTATATTGTTTAAATAATTGACTTCTGTTTATTTTTTTTTAATCCTTTTTGTTTTTAATCATGGGTTTTTTTTTCTTCCTATGAATTTTTGGATTATTGCTCTTGATTTATCAAATATCAGTTGATGTTGAATCCCCTTTTTTCCTATAAATTTTAGTGTTTTTTTTAATATTGGTTTATAATTTTTCTTAATATAAAATTCTGATAGAAATAAATGTGTTTAATGCCATTAATACTTAATAGTATTAAACTGTTCTTTTTCCTCTTGATTTGTACAGTGTCAAACTATAAGAACTTTTTAGTCTTGTTGACTTTTGTGAAATTACAACTCTGTATATATTCCTCTGTTGACATTCTGTTATGCATCCTAGGATGGCTTCATTGTAATGATCAATTTTTTGCCTCAGTGGTTGATATAAATGTATTGCTGTTAATTCAATTCATTAATGTTGGGCTCAACTTCAGAAAATTTCATAGTATTTTGACTGGATTATTCTTGACAAGTACAATTATTTTTCTTCAAAAAAATTTCAATGTATTCGCTCTATTATGTAATTATTTCTGACTGGCCCTTTTCCTACGTTTTTCAGGTCTTTCTTTGAAGTCTCAAGAACTTACAGCTATATTTCTGGCAGCAAGATTATGCTGTAGTTTAGTTATGGAGGGTGACATTCACACTGTGCTCGATTGTTTGACACTGGTGTCGACTTTGTGGGTCATTTATATGATAAGGTTCAAGTTGAAGTCAACCTACATTGTGGAGCTCGATAATATGCCCTTATATTATGTGGTAAAGACGGTTTTCGGTTACTATTCTTTGCTAAATTTTAGCCTTTTATGTTATTTGTTATGGAATATGCCCTAACCTACTTGCGAGAGCAACGAAAGATCAGAAAAACAAGCAAAAACACGTGCAGATTTATAGTGGTTCACGCTCAATGTGAGAGCTACTTCCACTTTGCTAATGCATGTTTTCATAGTAATGAAGAAATCGAGTATAAGGCGATTTCATGCCTCTTATAATATTAAAACCAACCCCCTGTAATCCTTTATATAGTAGGAATATTAGGGTGACCTAGTTCATATTTGAAGACGAAAAGAAAGAGATTTTGAGATGGGGAAAAGATTTAACGTGGCTTTTTGTTGTAATATTGTTCAATATATATAATGACAAGTGATTTGGAGTGATCTAACATCCAAATGAAAACATAAAGTCAGTGCGAAAACAATCGAAAGAAAAAAACGGAGAAGACCAGAAAATGGCATGGGAGCCCCGAGCCTGGGCAATCGCCAAGCCTCTATTTTGGAAACCCTAGCCTAAAAGCTTGTACTGGGCAATCGCCCAGTTCAAAAGAGTGTCCGTTGGCTTCACACCTCTTTGACTTGTTTTTTGCACCCTTTCGTGCATTATGGTTGATGTTCTATATATGTGGATGATTTTCATGTTGGAAAAAATATCACAAACATCAAATCCATTAACTTACATCCAAATCAAAGATCAAACTCAGTTTTCTCAAATTGTTCTTCAAGTTCTTTTTCCACTTTTATTTTGCATGATTTGAATTTGGATTAAGGTTTGTTTACTCTTGCAAACTATTTGCCATTAAAAGCCTTCGAGCACTCATCCCAATAGCGGCAAATATAGTTTGAGAACAGCGATTCATTATCATGTTCAAACCTTTCTTTTGGTGGATTCAAGTTGCTGGTTTTCTTGTTCTTCATTAACTTTGTACAACACTTTTGTGTTTCCTTAATCTCTCTTCCAGGTGGTGCCTTCTGCTATTGCAGCCATACTTGTACATCCATATACACACTATGCACGGTTTGGCCGAATCCTTTGGGCATTTGCTGTGTACTTAGAATCCATTTCAGTGTTGCCACAACTGCGGATGATGCAGAACACCAAGGTCTGTATTTCATTCAGTTTCATCTGGTTTTTGGACTGATACCTGATTGACAGATGATGCTTATACAATTTCATTTTACTCGACTGTGTTCCAGATGATCGAACCATTCACAGCCCATTATGTGTTTGCACTCGGGGTTGCGAGATTCTTGGGATGCGCTCATTTGATCATTCGGGTAAGTGTTGAAGTATCGTGCTACATTCACACCGTCCAATCGAACTTGAGTACGCTGCTGTGCGTTTAGTATGCTAACAAGTAGGATTCCAAACAGTCTTGAAAATTGTACAAAAATGAAAATTGTAATACACAACTCTTTGTCGTTGCCATGGCTAGTATCCATTCATACCACACTTCGTCAAATTTATCCATGAAGGCCATTAATCTTCTTAATCAATTTTATTTTTTTTTTACATTAAAGGCAGGGATCTATTTTTTCGTGCCATGATTTAAAATTTCTTAGAGGTTAATCATTTCCATTCAGATGGTTAAAATGAACTGATAGTGAAAATTTACCCTTACATCTCAATTCATTGTAGGTTTACGAATCTGCTGGACGATACCTGTTTCTGGTTGGAACTGGCTACATTTGGCTTCCAATGATCCTACTCGCAGAAATTGTTCAGACGTTCATCTTGGCCGACTTTTGTTACTATTACATCAAAAGGTGAGACTCCAGGGTTCAAATCTAATTGCCTAGTTTAAGATCAATAGTGTATAATTATCTAACAAAAGCTCACTTGCTTGCATATTATGTGATCTTGCAGCGTCATAAGTGGTCAACTTCTAGTCAGCCTGTCTTCACCGGTCTAAGAATTCCAAGTCGATTAACTGAGACTGTAATTACATTTTGTTTCTTGATACTTATGTTTCGTGGATGAAATAGAATTGGGGTGGTTCTACTGTCTTCATCGGTTTCCGAAATGCATTTTCTTCAGTTTTTGGTTATTTTCCCATTATTTTGAATAAATTTGCAACCATGGAAACTCAGATTGTGCTGAAACTGCCCGTTCTTTTGCTTATTTCAGTTACGCTAGAGATCACCAGCTCCTTTTGTTTGCTCTGTACATTGAAACTTGATCTTTTTTATTTTCTTGGCTCGATGTGCATGTCGGTTTTCAAAATAATTTGAACAATTAATACTATTGATATTAAAATAAATAAAAACACTAGATAATGGAATACTAACTCAGAAAATGAGCATATATGATTCAGTTCCTGCAATACGTGGCAGATCTGTTACCGTTCATCAACGAAACATTCTAGCCCTCGAATAGGTTTGAATTCTGGTCTGGCTCTTCTTCATGGAGGTAGATAGGCTTCTTGTTTTCTTTAGATGTATTGTCTTTACTTGGCTTTGAGATAGGCAATCTTGGTCTGGTCACTTCCCTCAGGTCAAGCAGGAGAATTCTGGTATGCTTTTGGTGTTAGCAAAGGATAATGATTTTAGAATAGATGACGCTCCTTACTCGGTTGATCCTTTTCGCCTCTCCCCTGCTCGATGATCGAAAGACACTTCCACTCAAAGTAATCGTTACACAATAACAGTTAAGATTATTATTATTATTATTTATTTTCATTAGAAATAATGACCCGTCTATAAAATAGGTAATATGTCGTGAATTGATTGGTAGTTAATGCCAATCTCAACTGTTAGGTAAATGAGGTAGGTTAAAGTGGAATTAGGATAACTTTTATTTTGTTAAATTAAGTTTTTATTGCTTTGGTTTTATTATTTATTATTATTTTATTAATTTACAACTCACTTATTATTCTTGGACAAGACAAGGGATTAAGGGTGAGTTGAAAGAATGTATTCTGGAATAGTAGATTGATAGAGAATGTGTGGTTAAAAAAGAAGGAAAAGTTATCGATGTGATGAAAAATATTATTTTATTGAAGAATGTGTGGTTGAAAATGAGTAGAAGAATGAAAATGAAAATTTTAATGTGTACCAAACATGTGTGGGCTATGGGTGTGTTTAATTGTGTTAGTTATATTACACTGTTAGGGTGTGTTTGAGCCACATTATTTTGGAAAAATATATTCTAAAATAGTAGATTGATGAAGAATGTGTGGTTGAAAAAGAAGGAAAAGTTATCGATGTGATGAAAAATATTATTTTATTGAAAAATGTATGGTTGAAAATGAGTAGAAGAATGAAAATGAAAATTATAAGCCCTGTTTGAACCAAATTATTTTCTCATTAAAATAAAAAATATGACAGTTATTCATCATATCAATATTTAAATTCAGATTTTCTATCTTTTGTGTTGGCCTCAATAACGGTTATATTTTTCATTCTCATTCTATAATAATTTGGCTCAAACAAAGCATTAATGTGTACCAAATAGGGGCTAAGTGTTTGGAATTCATAATGTTATTTATCTCACATTATCGACAATCTATATGATAGGTGATGTGATGTGATATGAAATGATAATATCAATTACATTTATTGAAACGAAACTCAATTTATCCGTCGAATAATGACTTACTCGTTGGATGACAATTAGTCCTATTTCATTATTTAGTGCATTAAAGTGTATCACAATTTTATTGGACGATGAATCAATACTTGTTGTCACATAATAGTTATGCATCTCTACTGTTGATCGATAACATTATCATTACTCTTATTATTTAATGATACATCATACTAATGAAAATAAATAGCATTATTATTTATATAAGGAGATTATAATGAGATGCGTAATGAATCATTTAAAATGTGTGGATAATAGTTATGAATGCCTGATTAAAATTTAATTTTTACTGAAAATTATAAATTACTTTTAAGGAAACTCAAACATAGGAACGGAGATGGTGTTTCAAATTGTTTTACTTTGATTGATGGTGGTGAAATAAGTATAAGATAATTAATATTTCAAAATGAGACATTCGATACGTGAGAAATACAAAATGTAGAGAGAATGGGAAAAATTGAAGTCGAATTGATATCTAATCAAGGTTAAAGATAATTAAAATAAAGAAATATCTTGGCTTTAAGCCTTTAACTGGTTAGTTATTGTTGCTATGACGCCTCCTCTAATGGGCTCCAAATTAGTGTCACGTGATAGCTAGCTAGAAAGTTCAATCAGGCCCACACTCTGAATCGCCATTCACCATCCTATATGGCTGAGGTGAAGAGGTAATGTATTACCTCCATCAAGGTAAGGCCAACTCATCCATGACCTAGGCGAGGTGCCACAACCCATCATACGTATCAACTGACTTGACCGTCAGAGTGCCACGGCTGCCTCTCCCACCTTAGAAGAAGGTCACATGTTTCTAACGGTTTGTCCAAGTGTATAGGAGTTTAGCTGCGTGGAGGTGAGTGGAGCTGAAATTTGCCGGCCACGTTTTCCATGTGAGAAACCACGTTATTAACCACGAACATTCATGTGGAAAAATCTTATCGAAAAAGTGCTTCAACTCCTCCTCGATAAAAATGTTTTTCTATTAAAAAAGAACAAGTGGAGGTTCCAAAGGAAAGAAGATTCTACGTGCTCTAAGTTATTTGGTGTGAATTTTCCTTTAAAAGGGAAGATTTGAAGAGACAAAATCGTTACAGAAGACCCTCATTTTTTAATAAAGAGGCATCCACCCACCATGAGTGTTGGTGGAGAAGATATGAATCTAAGAAGGATAAGGAAGGTCTTTGAAGAAGATATCCTCTGAACCAATGATATACAATACACTGATGACCCCACCATCATCACCGTCGAGGTGGTAGGACTACCGCCTGCCCGCTAGAGAGGTAGTGAAAATGGCTGCGAATATGAGGAATATCTCAGAGTAAATGCCATGATGCATCATCTTCTCCAGCAAATACAAAGGCAAAGAGGTATGCAGATGTCCCAAGGAGCGCTCTTCCATAACCAGCAAGCTTAATGGAATAACCTTGTGGAGGAAAAGATCCAAAGTGATAGGGCTCAATTCCAAAAGGCATGGGAGAGATGCTGGCCCAATTGAAAGGAGAGAAGGGGTAGATGTTTCCTCAAATTATGCATTTGGCCAACCTCAAAATGACCCCTTCCATGAAGCAGACTATTTTCCTTCGGTCTACGAACGAGAGCAACGACTTGAAAGGCAAAATAAGGAGCAGTATGTAACTTTTAGAAATAAGAAGTCGTACGCCCTCGTTCATAAGGGTCGTCAAGATCAATGTACTCGTATAATTCCTCGTTTGACCAAAGTTGATATTTGAATTAATCATGAAAGGCAAAATAAGATGAGATAATAGTATTTGCACAAGTCAAAATATTCGCAAGGAGAAGTAAAAGAGATTATTTATCCATCGTATTTTTAAATAAGCAAAATAAACAACA
This sequence comes from Fraxinus floribunda, assembly GCA_903798395.1. NCBI lineage: Eukaryota > Viridiplantae > Streptophyta > Magnoliopsida > Lamiales > Oleaceae > Fraxinus > Fraxinus floribunda. The sequence continues at coordinate 1,382 of CAIGRS010052070.1, read as the reverse complement.
AATACAAAAGCTCGACAAAATATTTTCATTACCATAGCAAAATATTGGATGTACTAGTTAGTCGAAGGCTAAGTATAGAAATGCAAAGAGAGACACATTGGGGATATAGGTGCCAAAATGACAATATCGTGGACCTTCATTTTAAGGTGTGGTGTAAATATGATTACCCCGATAAGTTCTAACTCGAGAACGAATAAAGAATTTTAACATATTAGGACATTTTATCTTTATTATTTTATAACCGTTTTCTGTTTTCGATTTTCCTAAATATTGAAAACGCGTTCTCTTTACTATTTTCGAAAACGCGTTTTTGAAAATAAATTAAAGATTTACAAAGAAAACCCAAAACAAACAATTTGTCTTTTTGGGTGTTCTGAGTTATAATCAAACCAAAATTTTCAAAACGCGTTTTGAGTGTTTTCAAAATAATTTTTCAAAATATCAAAAAGGACACATTTTCAACAATCTCAAAATGAACACTTAAAACACAAAATTGAAATACAAAGAGAACAGCTCCTTATTATTCTAAAAATGTAGCCCACCATATTATTAACGCAAATTATTGCATTTTAGTTCATTGAGGAGCCAACCAATGCTGGGGACTTCAAATAACCTCAAAAATATGAGTTATCATCAGTCTTTTTGGAAAAATGAGAAAAAAAACACTAAAATTTGTTAGTTACAGGAATCCATAAATTTGCTACCGAAGAACCTATGACATCGTACCGCACACCTATGATGCATCGATGTTATCATTGTGATTCACCTTTTGAAACTACTCGCTGATATTCCCTTTTTTATGGTTTGAATAATTTTTGAAATTTGGAGTGGTGATCTCATATCCTTAGATCTTTGATATAGTCGCTTTTATCAACAATTATCCTGTTTAGATTATCAAAATATTTAACCTTGTCCCTAAATTCTGTACAAATTATGTACCCAATCACTAGCCTCCTCCAACCTTCTCAAATAGAAAGAAAAACAACACAACCAAACAAAAAGTAAGATCAAATTTCCAAGAAGCTATAGCGCGATTTCTTCTACAAACCAAAAGCTAATGCCATTGAAATAACATCCGGAATTAAACCAAAAATCACATAACAAGTTCTAGGATAGAATGCTAAAAATAACATATTCAATAGCCTTCGAGATATCCTATGATCCATATGTTCGACCTTACATCACATCACTGCCCTTATTACTCTGTCATAACCGGCTTGTTTTCATTTGCCTTTGGCTTCTGTTCCCTGGGCTTCTGCTCTTCCGTTTTCCTGGAATTGCATTCAAGTGTACAAAGCACATCATTTAAAAATTGACAACATTCAAATTAGAAGAAGTAAACTTAATTTTCCTCTTCAAGAAAAGTAGCTTTATATTTGCAA
>CAIGRS010052065.1:0-14950 GCA_903798395.1 Fraxinus floribunda | reverse complement strand
TATTAGGTACATGTAGACTAATTCTAGACATATTACTCCTCAAATTACAATTTTTAGGTTTTTTCTGTTTTTTTTTTTAAAAAAAACTCATATTGTGAATTGTAAATAAAAAATCATATAAGAAATTAGTTCCGTTCATGTATCCACGATTCTCATTCAAGAATCAAGAATCGTCTCGAACAAGTCTAATCTCGACTCCGTGTCTTTCTTTCTTTTTTTTTCTTTTTTAGGGGCGGGCGGAATCAGACCAGAATTTCGATTTTGGTTCGACTTTGATTTGAGAGATTTGATTCTACTAAGATGTCCAAGTCAAATATGAACTCGAACAGTGGCTACAAAACATTATTCTCCCTAAAATGAAGGTACACGCGTCCGCATTACACGACGCCGTTTCACCAACGCGACTTCAAATTTCCATAAACTCGATCTACCCATCCACTCACCTACTTCTCTCTCTCTCCCTTCACACATCTGTATCTATTTGTTCACCAACACCTTACTGTTTCATTCTCTTCCAATAAACCCTAGATCTCCAAAATTGAAACCGTAGTTAATCAACAAAGTTACAAAAAACGCTTTAACTCGATATATTCCGTTTGCATTGGAATTTGATTCCGATTTTTGTTGTGTACATTTGAGAATTTTGAATTTTGAAAATTTTTGTGAAGGAATGATGGCTGAGATGCACAATGGAGGGCAGTAAAGTAGTTATCAACATTGTTGAAAGTAGTAGAGAGAACGGCAGCTCCAGCGATGGTCGCCCGCCAATTCCCAACCCTCTCGCAGCTGCTGCCGCCGCCTACCAACACTGCCTGAGCTCTGGCAGCACACCGTCGCCGTGTTCAAAGTCTCTCCTTCGACACCCGTCTCTGGTATTTTTGATTCTCTCAAATTGCGTTAAAAAATTATTATTATTATGTTTTAATTTTATTTATGAATAAATTGTTGCATTTGATTCCTCTAAAAAATCGTTGTATTTGGTAAATTATGCTCTTTTGAAGCTAGGAGAATTAATTATTAAAATGTTAATTTAGGATACTTTTATTATGTACCAACTAATTCTTACTGTTTCAACTTAATAAAAATACAACACAATTATAGTTGATTAAGTTAACTATGCTGTATAATCTTTTAGAGGGTGCATATATGAGTCATGGTGCTACTTCTCAGAATAAAAACATTTCTGTTAATAGGGGATGGCCCAAGGCTTGATGATGCACAACCTATCCATTTATTTCAAAATGCGTGAGGTATAGAGTTGTTGAAGCGTCTTGAATTCCAACTAGGAATTTTGGGTTGGGGGTGTGGACAACTTAGCTGATGAATTGGTTAAAAAAGGAGAGATAACATCATGGAATGAGGTTTTGTGCTAGATAGAAGTGAGGCATTAATCTTAACAGTAAGTTAAGAATGTAAATATTATAAGATGTTGATTTAATAACCTATATATGAAAATAAAAATATAATGCTGATATCTATTCTTTTGCCTAATTAAAATCTTGATCTGTTGATTAAGTACTGTACTTAGTATACTTCCAATTGACTCCCAAACCGAACGTCATTAGATGTGACGTCTTATAGATATATGATATATAATTATTCATTTAACAGGATAACATTTATATATATATATATCTGTTGTATACAGCACTGGAAAGAAATTCACTCCAAAATTGAATTTCATTAGATGTGATATCTTATAGATATATAGTCTTTGTTTGAGCCTCATTTTTTTGGGCAAAATGCATTTTTAAATAGTATTTTGTTGGAGAATGTGTGGTTATAAAATAAGGAGAATTTTTGGGTTTACATATAAAATTATTTTATAGGAGAATGTGTGGTTGAAAATGAGTTTTTGAAAAAATGGAAGCCAGACATAGGCATAATTTGTCATTTAATAGGATGATGTTTACATATATCTGTGGTATACGCCACTGGTCTGTCCGCTCTTTGGATTATGAATTGAGTATGAAAGAAAGAAACACGAAGGGTATACACGAGGTGCATGAAATACTTTCTCATCTAGTGTTCTAAACCATCAGTTTGAAACACTAGTTGTATGTTATATATGATGATAACATTTTGACAAGAACTTTGGCAGGTGAAGACCAGGTCCTCCAATATTTCCGCTGAACCAAGACTGAATCTAGATGATAGTGAGATTGATTTCATTCCGATACTTCGTTCTGGTGCATGGTCAGACATTGGTATCCGCCCCAGCATGGAGGATGTCTATGTTTGTGCTGACAATCTGATTCTTGATTATGGGGTTAAGAAATCGAACGAAGGACCTAATGCATTCTATGGGGTAATTCTTCTCCTCTTACACAACACAAGTATGTGGTTTTATAACACTGATAAAATGATTATTGCTAGTGATTTCTCATATCTGCCTTTTATCACGAGTACTTGAAGTAGAACAAGGTTTCAATAAGTGATTAAATTGGTTCTTATTAGTTCGGCATACCGCTCCTTTTGAGAAATTTTAAGCAAGAACACTAGGCATTTCTTAACTATTTCTTATTTTCTGAAATTACTCGGAAGTACATTTTGCATTACTGGCTTCATTTAGTTGCATTTGCTCTAGAACCAATTGTAGTCCAAGATGTTATGTTATAGTACCAATTTACTGGCTGCATTCAAATATATAATCTAGGATTCAGAAAATGGGATATTTGAAGCAATAGACTTGTTTGATATGCCTTACTTTCTCTTTGTATCTGATAAGTGTGGCATTCAGTACAATGTTTCCCTTGATTTTGCCAGGTTTTTGATGGACATGGAGGAAAGCATGCTGCTGACTTTGCATGTTACCATTTGCCAAGGTTCATTGTTAAGGATGAAGATTTCCCTAGGGAGATTGAGAGAGTTATTGCATCAGCATTTCTGCAAACGGATACTGCTTTTGCAGAAGCTTGTTCATTAGATGCTGATCTTGCTTCTGGTACCACTGCTTTGGCAGTTGTTGTAGTTGGGAGGTTAGAGTTCTTTTAATTCCTTAAATAGGAACTTGGTGGATGGACTCTTGAATCATTTCAATTCCAAAATTCCTTGACTTTAGAATATGGCTTATGGGAGGTCTAGCATTATCAATTTTGTGCTAAATGATGATATTAAATTCATTATTCCCTTTTTTTAGTTTCAAATGGTAATTTTTATTTATTTTTTTAATTTGAAAGAATTCAATAGGCCTGGACATGAACCGAATAGAATTTCTAGGTATTTAGTAAGTGTAACCATCGAGTTCAAATATAATTATGGAATTTGTTCGGTTCAATTTCATTCAATTTGTACCATAATTAATTTATTTAACAGTTACAACACTACATTAATCTAACCAATGATATTTTCAATCCTAACTTAAACAAAAAAAAACATAATCCAAATTTAAAAATATACAAATAACAAGTTATCTAATAAAATACATTCACCAATGTATACAAATTATCAAAAAGTAAATAATAACGCTAAAACTTCGGTGATTACATCCCATTGATTCCTTTGCTTTTAAGCTTTCAAATCTACATAAAAAGAATGAAATATAACATAGAAATTATAGAAATAAAATATTTTTAAGTACTGCTAGTACTTATCAGCCATTTAATTTAATAATACATTGCTTGACTTGTCACACTAAGAAACTTTACAAGAAATAATTGAATAAGTACAGTTAACAATCATAAATAAACTAAAAATTATCTAACTATTAAGATTGTTGTATCATTTGTGATGGTTCCTACGTGCTCTATTTACCAATCAAGCAAACAGTTTTCAATAAGTTTTCCAATGGTCTCCCCTTTATGATTTGGAATAACGGAAAAACTCAATATCATCTTATGCAATTTCCTACTTCTATCAATAAAGTGTGCTGTTACTACCATATAATTGATGTTTTAAATTGATGTCCAACGATCAATGGTTAAAGAAATCCTTTGCCTATTATTAATAAATTCAATCCTTATCGATTCCTTTGTTTCATAGTAGAGATGGAGCACATCTCTAGCAATCGTTCTTTGAGAAGAAATCTCAAATATAGGGCAAAGTTGTCGCACAAATTCCTTAAAACCCACACTTTCTACAAAGGAAAAGGTCAATTCATCAATAATAATCATCCTAACTAATGCTTTTCTACATTTTTCTTTATTAAATGCCGTAGCCGTAATACCGCTATCATTGTTTTGTCAAGTGATTATTGCATGCTTTTCATCAACCTTAGTGTTCTTATATGCAATTATGCATAACAACATTTAATGTTGTCTTATAATAATTACATTTCTCTTTTTGTCCCATAAGTATCTTACTGAAATGAACCTATATTTTTGACCTCTCATTAAGCTGTTTTTTGTCTCCCATTCGAGAACCTATATAATAACATTCCTGAATTAGCCTTTATATGCCCACGATCTGGGTGTAAAAATGAAGGATGTAGAAATTTATGAATGAAGGATTTGATGATGTGGTCTTAGTGGATCTTGAGGAGCAAAGAAGTTGTGACTTGTGAGAGGGGAGCGGTTGAAAACGAGGACGACATGTAAACCTAAATATCAAAATGAGTTAGTGTTAAGGTGAATTGTGAAGTGAAGTTGGGTTTGGATTGAAATTTGTAGGAAAAAAAATATTTTTTGGCTCAAGTTGGGCTCGACTCTTGGGAGTTGGAGACTTGGGTATTTACAGTTAATGACTTAATTAGCTAGTTGATAAATTTATTTTTAAAAAATTAAAATAAATTGGCTTGTTTAATATAAAAAATAGAAAAAAAAAATTAGGGAGATTCAATTCTTCGTTTCTTAGTCTAGAACCAAACTAAACCCGTCGGTTCCCTATTCTAGTACCCACTCGGGTATTTAACCCAAGAAGAGCTGCTCAGTTCGGTTCGGGTTCATTTCGGTTCGTATGTTTGTACAACCCCATGCATAATTCTAGATCTAGTCAAGTTATGAACTCTGAAATGTTATGTATTGTGCTGCACATTTGAGACTTCCCAAGTAATACCAGCCTTCGAAAAATAATGTTGGTTGATTATAGCATTGTTAAAAGATGTGTGTTTCTTGATTATAGTTCTAACAGAATTTTAAGACTAGAATGCTTCGTGAAAGACGAGAATATCTGAATTTTGTCTTTAGACAGTTAAAACTTGACATCAGGTTGCAATACTCAGACAATTACAGTTCAAGAATTTTTTTTGCCTTTTTTCCTCGAAGAAATGTAAGAAATTTGAGTTATGACTTGAAAAGTCTATTTTCTTTTGGAATGTGGTGCACAATATCTGACTTGTTTACATTGGTAATTTCACTTGAGACAGCTCACTAGTGGTGGCAAATGCTGGAGATTGCAGAGCAGTACTATGTCGTCGTGGTAAAGCAATTGAGATGTCAAGGGATCACAAACCTGCTTGTTTGAGAGAAAGAAGGCGTATAGAAGCATCTGGAGGATACGTTTATGATGGATATCTCAATGGACTGCTAAATGTTGCTCGTGCTTTAGGAGATTGGCACATGGAAGGATTGAAATGCATGGATGGTGGACCACTTAGTGCAGAGCCTGAATTAATGAGCACAAAACTAACACCAGAAGACGAGTTCCTCATCTTAGGCTGTGATGGTGTATGGGAGGTTTTCCTGAGTCAAAATGCTGTTGACTTTGCCCGTCGAAGATTACAAGAACACAATGATCCAGTGAAGTGTAGTGAGGATCTCGTTAACGAGGCTTTGAAGAGAAAGAGTGGAGACAATTTAGCTGTGGTTGTAGTGTGTTTTCAACAACAACCGCCCCCAAACTTGGTAGCTCCTCGCGGACGGGTACACAGGAGCGTTTCAGCCGAAGGTTTGAAGGAGTTAAAAAGCTTCTTGGATAGCCTAGAAAATTGAGATGGACATGAAGGTTTTTCTTCCTCTTCGTAATTTCTTTCCGTTGCTAAATCTTTAGATGTCGTTCTCATCGATATTGAGTTAGGAGAGGATGTATTGTCCAACTGTAACACATGCGGCTCTGATTTTTTTAGGTTTCTTTTTTCTCTTTCAGATTTTCTCTGTTTCCCTGTGACATTCTAACTAATGTTAACATTGACTATAGTGCATATGATCTTTTGCATGAATCATTAAATCTTGTTTACCTACTTTGCATTAATTAGACATAAATTGGAAGAAAGAGACTTGATACAAATGCTCCTCCAATTATTGATTATTGCAAGTAGTCGTGCATTTTATTTCCCAAATAGTGAAAATAAAGTTTATTATTTGAAATATTTGTAAATGTCATGACATGTTTATCAAGGTGAACTCCTACTAGGAAATTTTAGATTGTCTAAAGGTTGCAACTTATCTACGGCGTTGGTGTGAAACATTTGAAATTTTTGGATGGTTCCATCTGTGAGTAAATTGCACCTAAATTATGCATATATCTATGCAAGATAGAGATATACATTTAAAGACATGTTTGATACGATCAGATACACAAATTTTTATATACATCTCTCTTTTAGTTTTTGTTCATTGAAACGTAATGAATGTACCATAAGATCTTAAAAGCCCCACTAGATTTTATGTTCTAATTTTCTTGTTACCCCATTTTTTCCACTAAATGAAAAGATGGGTTGAATTTCGATACTTTAAAGATTAAGTAATTCATAAGATCACAACATTTTTATTTCATGAGCTTGTGTTGCTACTTATTCAAGAATGCACCATTTTGATGAAATGATTAGTGCATCTTCAAGAAGCATTGTTACTTCATCTTCTGGTAGTGTGATCATAGCCACTCGGCTGAATGTAATCCCTGCCGCCTGCTGGTGGTGGCAGGATCAATATCTGCCCTTCTCTGATGGCTGGTTCAATGTAATACGAGACACCAAGTGGCCTAGCATTGTTTTCCAAAATGGTACCCGTCCTCTAAATTGACATAAATGAGATCATAACCTTTCATCCATGGTGGATTCTGCCAATATCTTGCTTTCAACCACTCGATCAAGCCCATAATCCTGTCAGCGTCCATTTTTTAACAACTTCCTTTATAGCATTTGCAGCTTTACATAATTCATGGTCTTCTATACCATCTCCATTCACCTTGCTGCGTTTCCAGAAAAGCCCAGTCAAGGTCTAGCACTTTTCTCATGTCTAACATATCGACATGTTGGTTAAACCGCCTTGCATTCCCTTTACTGTGCTGACAACCACCCAAAATATGGCGGCTGGGCCCTCAAATGGTGTCCAGCTCGAGTCATCAGATGCAATTTGGGTAATGCAGCTTCTAACCATTTCATCTTAGAAACTTAATGTTATGGTTACTTGTTTCATGTCAAAAACTGGAGCTGGCTTCTCTATAAACAACTTGTAGTGCTCGATCAATTCCATGTAAATTTCGTGGTTGGTGTTCGTGTTTGGCCAGTGTGTCAGCCCATGGTTTCATAAGCATTGTGGCGCAGGGAGGATCTGAAAGCAGGTGAGTGCAGCTCAATCCAATTGCTATTCCACCTTCTTCAAATTCAGTAACCAGCCAATATGGAAGGAAAATGAATGGAATTACATAAGAATATGCAGATTTTAGATTACTGGATGTTTAGACCTGTCATTTTTGTTGGATCTGTACGCGTGAATACTGAATGTACTGCTCACTTATCTTTCGACTGCAGTATCAGTGAATTCTTTTTATTAGGTCGTTCTAATTCTGTACTCTCATTCACGTTTACATGAAACTTGAGATGTTCGGTTCAATTGTGTAACCGTAACCTTAACATAAAAGGTTGACAAAAAATACGGCTTGTGGAACATCTCCTTCCAATGAACAAATTTAAGCTCATTTTCCCTATCGAAAATCAGCAGCCACTCCTTGACACTGCCTTTCACCCTTGCCTCCACTATTCTCACGCCGGCATCATTGCACTTGATCGTCCAGTGGTCTTCCAGGGTCTTCAATAATCGTCCTGTAATAATAGGAAAAGCAGAAAGCATTTCAGCATTTGCCTCTCTAAGTTTCCTAGTAAGCTCTCTGGGATTCTTCTCCACCAGAGACTCGTAATAGAGAACAATGTGAAGGTAATTGCATTCCGTAACGCGATCTAGAACTGACTGAGAGCAGAATTCTCCGGTTTGCACGGCTTTTGGGCTGATAACCGTTCATTTACAGATAAACGTAACTTCAGCCGTGGAGGAAAATCTTTAGTCTTCTTACTGTACATATTCTTAGGCCTATGCAAAATATAGATGCACTATTTGTAGAGTATGATTTATGGGAAAGGGGAAAACAAACCCGTATTTGCTGGAGAATGAAGTTTTCAAAACTATTGACAGTTAGCAGAATTTAATTTTATGACCAGTGTGTTTAATTGTTTGATGAAACCAGGAAACGAATTGTTAATTGTCAATGTTAACTGCTTCATATCACTCCCTAGTGCAACAAGAAAGTGTAACGAATGGAAATGGATTAATGAAACGATCATTGATTCAGATAAATACTGAGTAAAAAATTTCAGAAAAGCCAATATTTCGGTGGCAGTTATCAAAATGTGACATGACATCTCAGACACGTGTCCAAGTGTCCAATACGTGTTGAAAACCAACACTTCACTCTAGACACATATCTCTAAATTGTATGATTGTCATTTCACTCTGGACACGTATCTCTTAAGTGTCAGATAACGTGTTAAATATCTAAACTCCACTCTAAAAACAATGTCGAGGTATATACAATATCAGCAATTACATATATCAACATCACCAGCATTCCTGTTGGTTATATATATATATTCAAATTTATCATAGTATGCTGAAAAGGCCCACATAGTACCAAATAATGCTCCAAGTTTGAACTTAGATAGCATGATTTTCTAACAGTGCAATTTTAGTTCAATATGGGAGGAATATAGGAGAAAAAAGGCATGTTTGTTTGCATCAACTCTCGGCAATCTCCTTCACTTGCTGTCCTTGGATCAACAGGCTTTCCTTCAGAAAGGATTAATCCCTGTTTTATACGTCCCAGTCGTCTCGAAAATAGAACTTGCTCCGAAACAACTGGCAGCCGAATAGATTGATATTCTTGAAGAGCTGAATTTAGACTCCCCACTCCCCACTTCTCAAGGCATTTGCCCAAGACTGCAGCATCTAATATCGACATGTTTGTGCTTCTCAAACCATGAGGAGTCGTAGGGTGAGCTGCATCTCCAATCAAAACCACGTTGTCCCAAAAGATTTTATCGAGAGGCTCACTATCGTATATGACATTCAAGAATGGTTCCTTTGTTTCTCGTATTACCTTTACCAATTCGGGGACCCAAACCTTCTCTGCTGCCTCGTGCATCTTCTTGATCATGTCGCTGCTAACTTTCATGGTAACCGAGTTTCCCTGAGTTGGAGCATCAAAAACTACATTGAGAAAAAAGGCTCCTATCTAAATATAAATCACCCATTTTGCATTTTCAAATAAGCCATTCTACAAGTTTTTAGCTCCCTGCGTCAAACCCTTACCCATCAAATGGCATGTTTGGTAAACAAATAAAACAACACTGGACACTGATAAAAAAAAGAAGCTCAAATCTTGTCCCTCGTACCATCTAGTGCGGTCTAATACAATGCACAAACCATGCTACTAGGATAGGTTTGGTAAGAACATGCAATGCAGGATAGGCTTCCCCATCAATCTCTAAAGTGTCAAATTGAACTTGATTCAGGTGCTTTTCCTACTACTATCTCTACTATCCATTGTAGTCTACCAAACATGGAATTAAAGTTCACCGGGTTAGACTCGGGAATCAATTAAGGAAAAGAGATTTCCGTTTATTATGTTAAACTCAAAGCATATAATTAAAAGGGCAAAACTGAAGGAAAGAACATACCTTAAGTTCCGGCTCGGGTTTATTAACGTACCAAATCCAATTAATTCTTTTATTCAATAGCTCATAAAAAACACTGTGGCCTACTGAACCCAGGTCAAAATATAAGCATCCACCTAGATCAGGGTATGCCTTCTTAAGCCCAAGAATGGTTTCAGAGTTCTCATTATCTGAAAAATCGAGGACCCCTCTCCATGCACAATAACCTGAATACCTACCATAAAAGGAATATAATCACAAGAACAGCATCACTTTAATTTTTATTTTGGAATAAAAACATAAGGATATCTAGAGTTCTATTCAACCACCTCAGTTTAAAGTCAGGAAGGAAACTCTGTCGAATTGGAGAAAGACAACCATCGGCTGCACAAAGCAAATCGCCAACGATATCAATTGTATCACCTGTTTGAAGAACTTTGGTTCTCACTTTAACGAAGGATTTGTCATCAGAAATAGAAAAGGAGATGAACAGATGTCCCCACAAAACCATCCCCTGTGGTAATGCCTTGTACAGAAGGCTATGGAGGTCGGACCAATATGCTGCTCTAAAATTGAAGTTCTCATCTCTTGTCAGCGTCCAGCTGATTTTATTGTTTCCATCTGTAGCTTGGTTCTGCAATTAAACAAGAATGTTTACAGTGGAAAACATATAAACTCCTATTTTATTCGAAGTCAATGAAAAGTTTTTGATCCCGAGAGTGCATTTGGCTTAATCAATTAGGAAACAAAAAATATAAGCTACTAATGAAAAGTGGCTCCTTTTCCACTTCCTCTTCCTTGGAAATTGTGAGACAGAAAAAGAGCATTGAAAGCTCCTATCAGTTTATTTCGAAAAAGCACTGCCCCTTAAAGGATCTTTTTGTACATAAAAAATATGGTATAACTGGCCCCCTACTGATGAAAAGGTAAAACATCGAATGAGAGTAAGCCTAGCTTCCCAATTTCAATATCTCTGGAACAAATTTTATAGAAAGGATCCATTGCCGAAGAAGTTTGGGCATTTGGACATTTTACAATACCAGGTATCATTGCTGTCCCCTTACTTCACTAAGCCCATTATGCGCTTTCAGTTTTGGAGGTTTTCTGGCAGAGGTTGTAAACCAGGTTTTGAACAATTTATCATCCCCCCTTCTTATATTCTGGTTCTTATGGATTGCGAGAAATAATTCCAAACATTCTAGTACCAAAATGAAAGCTGAAAGAGTTATCATAAAAGTAGAGTATTATATGAAAACAGTATATGGATACTGGGAGCCAGGGAAATAATCCAAACAAAAACTAGCCAACAACCAATGGTTTATTGGAAGAAATCAAGTATGGGGATTGTGAAGTTGAACGCTGATGGAGCTATAAAGGTGCTTATGATCTTGCCTCACAGCAGCAGGGGGTGGTGTAATCAGGAATAATTAAGGGGATGTAGTGCTGGCATTTTATGAGTTTTATGGATCATGCTCCAGCTTAGAAGTAGAACCGAAGCTCTAATAACTGGGTTAAGGTTATATGTTCAACATGGAATATGCTCAGTTTGGGCTGAGGTGGATTCTCAGTCTTCAATACAACTGATAAGTAAAAAAATTTCAAGGACATTGACAAATCAGTATAATTTGGTGGAGCTTCATTATTGGTGGGAAGGGTGGATGTCCCCTTCTAACATATTTGGAGAGAGGGGATAAAGTGGCGGACTAATTAGCTAACGCTGGCTATAAAGAGAAATCATTCATACTGCTACAAGCTAGAGACCTTACTGGGGAAGTTACTGGGTTGATTCAAGTAGACAAATGGGGAGTTACCAAATTGAGATTTAGATAGGTTCTCTTTGTATTTTTTTTTACTTTTTTTAGTTTTTGTTATAAGTTTGTGTGAATGGTATAGGTACTTGATGTAAACCTGAGGAGGTAAGGTTTGTATGTCCCCTTCCATGCACTAATGTTCATATCAATATACTAAGGTAGGGACAATGCCAACAAAGAAAGAAAACATAATCTTGGCCAGCATTTGCTCCTTGACATGACCAATTATATTATACATATATAAATCCAAATCTTTTCACGAGTGTTTGAAATTCTTAACAAAATGAGCAAAGGCCATCAGTTGCAGAATTCTATAGTCACTGAGTGCCATCAAGTGTTCGCTTCCACTTATGGTAGGACATAAATGTATCGGCTGAATCCATCTTTCTACTTCAAAATGTGTGCAAATAAGCAATTATACAAACAATAACAATATAGGAGATAAAAACAAGTCTAGCCTCTAGAAGAGGATAACTTTCAGGATGATAAATTCCACCACCAGATGTAGGCAGTGTCAACTGTAATTTATTGTGCGGGAATTCGACCAATATTTAAAAGCTAGAATTCTAACTTTTGTCAAGATCTACAAGTGAAGGGACACTCTGAGACAGACAGTTTCCAAGGGCTGTAAGCCTCTGAAAAGGTAACTAAAGTATGCAAAATTCTCATCAAGCCAAACGGAAACTTTAAGGGGCTTGATTGCAAGACACTCCCATTGAGCACAAATGAAAGTCGGCCTTAGTGATCCAACTACCGCTTTTTCATAGCATTCATTCAGTTTTTAACCTTCTCTACTTCACCGTTCAGAATAAAATATCAAAAATAAAAAGTTGTAAAATTGCTTGGAGAAGTCATAATTGCCAATTACTTCGATGAAATTGTTAATTTTTTAAAATTATAATTATAATTCTAGATTCTAGAGACAGCCAGTAAATTGATGACCTAAATCACAGCACTGAAATGTTTATGCTGTTCATTTTCATTTTTTTAATTAACATCAGGACCTAAACTACATCATTATTCCAAATAGCTTCTTATCTACTAGACTTAACAACACATTTGTTATGCACTACCTTTATACTGCATGTTATCAATTAAATCTACAGACTATTGATTCTTGATATTCTATTAAAAACAAAGAAGAAAGTTACTAAACCATACACTTCAAGGCTATCGGATTCAATTGTCAACTCCCCTTATCAGAAGTAGGACTGACTAGCGATTCGAACAAAATGAAATGAGAATATAATACGGGTCATTGCTGCATTAATAATTCCAAGAAAAAGAAAATAATTACTTGATCAATGTTGAGGGGCAGGGTAGTCATTTGAAGAAGCTTGGGTTGTTGAAGCCATGACTGGATGATTTTCTGAGCCAAAGGGTCGAGTCCAAGGCCGGCCCCAGTGGCGCTACCGGTAGGAGGAGAGCATGTCTTTTCCAGCACCACCACATCCCATCCTGCTGCAATCAGTGCGTGCGCACAGGATATCCCTGCTATGCTGCCTCCCACCACCACAGCCTTCTTCTTCCTCTTCTCCTCCATCTGTCTCTCTCTCTGTTGGGCGTTTCTTGAATTTGGGTGAAGTGGCAACTAGAGGACAACAGGAATCATTTATCATTAGGAAAAATCTTATCATTATTCCAAGTGCAAGAGGAGATAATATTTTGCTTTTCTTCATTTTTTTATTTTTCCCTTTTTATCTGGACAATATTTGTTTTTGGTTCAAAGCCAAGCTTTTCACCTCCCAAAAACATCATATTTGATGATGTGTGGTTAAATCACTTTTTACTACGATCGTGCCAATTTAGAATAGTTAAGTCCTTCATGACAACAGTCAAGTTTTTTATGGTTCCAAACTGTTTAATTTTTCTCCATAACTAGGGTTCAAATTTATTTCAATACCTGTAATGCAATGAAGGTGTGATTAAATTTATCGTCCCCCTCGTGTCGTGTGGAAGAATTAGTAATCTATGAAGAATAATTTAAAGAAAATGTATATAAGGAACAAAGCATGAAATGACTAATCTTGTGGAGGAGCACATATCACTATTATGAATTGATCAAATACTAATTCTGAAACATACGCGTTTGGCTAGTATTCTTCTATATTGGAGAAAATAATGCCTAAAACATTTTTAAAAAAAACCCCATTAATGGATTCCTTTAACGATTTAACAACCATCAAATAAGAAAGAAATAAATGACTAGAGAGAGCATCTCTCCTCTCTATGAGAAGCAATAATAATTACTATGCATAATCTCTTTTTTTTTTTTTTTTTTTTTCAGAAAAAAAAATGTTGTGGATGTTGTATCGGTATACTTGTGTAAGTACAAAGTTAATGTTATGTACTTATGTTTGGCTAATATTTTTAAACACTCAAATCATTTTTATCCACGTATATCGAGAGTCCTATAAATATTATCCATGTATTCACTACACATTTATGACATTTTGTATGTACTTTACATACATGCTCTAAATCATATTTGGCGGATTTACTTGCATGTGCATTCAAACAATGAGATATCCATCAACTTCTATAAGAAATTTTATTTGGATATCATTGTGTTACAATTATTACCCAACAAAGAAGTGTAATGTTGGAATTTGGGTGTGATCCGAATTTCTTTATTGAAGTGTTTGAAAAATTCTAATTGAAGTGCACGTCATGTAGAATTCAAGTTTGAAATGCTATTAGAGTTATATGTCAAGTTATGAAGATCAAATTTCAATGATAATTAGGAGTTTGACTTGAACGAGAACATTTGGATGACAAAAGACATTTTTTAGAGTATTAATCGGAGGGATAGCGCCATAATAAAATTATGGGCAGGCGCCAGGCTCGGGCCCGCATCGAGCTTTTCGGCCCAAATGTGTGTTTTTTCGTATTTTTCTTCTCCTTATTCGTTTTGGACTCAGTTTTTGGCATATAGTTCATCAACAACTCTACCAAGATGTCTTGAACGTCCCCTACATATTTTCTATAAGAATCATGCTATAGGTACAGGGATTTAAATCCATGTACCTGCCAGACCACTCACACACTAGGTGGGTGGGGTGAGGTTTTTGTCATTATTTTAAACATGTGGGCCCAACATCTTGTGAGACAATTTTTAAAATTTTGTGAAAATTCTGTGAAAATCAACATGTACTTGAGGAATTGTTCTTTCTATAAATACTAGGCTCTTCTATACAATTTTATAGTGTAAGATTTATAATTACAGCTTATAAGATCATTGTAATATTTTTCTTTCTTCTCCATTATTCTTGATGCAATAAAATCTCTTAATTCATCTGTCATATTCTTGTCTACTTTTATTCTTGATCACATACTT
>CAIGRS010052032.1:0-11238 GCA_903798395.1 Fraxinus floribunda | reverse complement strand
ATAATCTTGATTTATTCTCCAATTCTTCTCTTAGGGAAAAATTCCCTACAGCCATGACCTTTTATCATTATCAACAATTATATATTTCTGATCGTATATAGTTAATTCGATTGCATAATCAATTGGAAAGAATTAATCCAAATGACGGACATGCATGTAAACGCTAATATAATCTTTGAATGTTGCTTACCACACATACATTAATTTTTTTAATTATGATTATAATCCTCTTTTTCACTACTTAAAGCCCTTGTTTGCGATGACGGACATAGACATTTTGAATTAGGGGCACACTCAAACATGGAAATTTTTTTATGAAAAACACAAGTAATTCCAAACTCATTCGAAATCAATTTAATACAATGAAACAAACTATAAATGCAATCCAAACCCATTTTCTCTACCACTTTGAATTTTGCCAAAGAAAAATAATAATCTGAAATTATAAGTTATTGTGGTTAGACATTGATTACTTTTCAATTTTTAAAAACAAAATAATTTAAGTTGACCGGCTTCTTTTACTTGTGTAGTCATTGATATATGACACAAATTAATTTTTTGGTGAATACAAAACTGGGTTATCTTGAGTTTTAATTACGGCATCATCATGAATTATGTAGAGCAAATAAATACATAACAAGGTTATCTTGAGTTTGAATTAAAGCAGCAACTTGAATTATGTAGAGCAGATGACTAAAATTTTCCCTTTTATAATTGGATAGATGATGAAAATGGTATTTTTAATAATGGTAAGTATGGTTTACAAATTTGTATGCAGATTCGATTCTCCAATTGATTGTTCTGCAATAATACCATACTAAAACCATGACGATACAACTAAGTTAAGCCAAATATTCTTCGAGTAAGAAACATCAAGACTCTAATAGAATCTTTGATTGATTGAAAAGAATTTAGTGAAATGAAAGAGAATATACACGTAGATTATCTAGAATTTTCAGTGAAGCCAACATTTTGAACTATAAATGGTGTTACATTAGAAAACATTGGACAAACGTAGGCGTATTTCAATTGTTTATGGATATCTTAACATGTGGATCTCTTGGTCTCAACTTACATTTTGAACAAATTATTGAGTAATTTTTAAGGTTAGTCAAGAAAAAGTGGATTACTTGAGAAATGGAATTACTCATTACGTTTACTGCACTTTATCTTGGATCTCTATTTCTTCTCAAGAAATAAACAACTTTCAAAAAAAAAAAAAAAAATTTGATCCTTATTATTTTCAAAATACATTTTTTTCTATCTTTTATTTTCAAGATCACATTTTTCAATATAATAATATTAAACACAAATTCAAAATTTTTCTTTATTTTTTAACATATTCCCTATCAAAATACTATTCCAAAATTCATTTTGGACAAAAAGTAGTGGTCAAACAGGCTCTTAAAAATAAAGATCGATATTTATTTTGTCTTCAGTTTAAAGAGTATTTTGGACGAAGCAATATTATCTTTTAATCGGAGAACATAATTAAACCACTAAATTAAAGATGCTATTTGAACTAAACCCCCCACATGTCTTAAAAATAAAATAAAAAAGTTGAAAGTGATTCGCTGCTTTTTTTTTTTTTTTTTTTTTTTTTCATTTAAAAGGAGATTATAGGCATATTTTTAATTGAATTAAAAGATAAATAAAGGTGCTGTTTAGTGGGAATTAAAATCAATTTTTTAGTAAATTTTGATAATAGTTGATGAAATATGTGGTTGAAAAGTTATGGAACCCATTAAATATATGATTAAAATTAATTATTGAATTTGATTTAGATTAAAATTTAGATTTTGATTCCTATCAAATAGAAACAAAAAGACAAAAAACCACAAAAAAGAAAANAGGTTTGGATAGATTTAGGTTTTATATTTAAAATAGAATACCTGATTGTTGAATAATTAAATTTTCAACCTGATTTTTGAATTGGTGTAAATTAGAATTGGTGTAAATTGATTTTTGAATTGGTGTAAATTGGGAAAGTAGAATTTTAGACGAGGTAGGGGCTGGAAGGAGAAGCATCTATGTCATTCTTAGAATAGTATTTTATCTGCAATGCAAGCGAAGTTTCTACGATCATAAAGAATTACAGATGGAAATCATCAATTTATTTTAAGAGTTTGTACGAAAACGTAGCGCTATTCTAAGTGTCTTTTAGCATTTGTTCTTTGGTATGGCATCTTCCTTGTAGCCTTTGTTTCCAGTCAATTTTTTGCACTTTATGTCTTGCATTGAGATTCCAGTGTGAAATTATTGGCTAAAAAATGGTTAGGCCAAGTTGGTTGTAGATATGTTTTAATTAATTTTGTCCTTTTTGAAATAAAAGTTTTTGGATGGTTATATTGTCACCACATTTTTTAGAGTAATGTTATTCATTCTCAGTGAGATTACAAATACAGTGTAGGTAACTTTAAACGATAGGTTAAATGAAAGGTGACATTAAATCACTTATTTAATTTTACCTATCATTTAATGACACATTAATGCCACCTAGACTGTGTTTATAACCACAGTGGGGATGAATATCATTACTCCATTTTTTATTTGTTATATTACATTTTAACTATATTTAAGCTCCTTAATCTTTGCTCATTGTAGCAACAATTATTTTCTTAACTTTTTTCTTTTGGATTTTTATCTTCAACTTTTCATTAATTAGTATGTCTCGTCATTGATGATAATTTATATGAAATTATTTTGTTTTCATCATTTGAAATGAGGTATAAATATTTTTTCGCACTTTAAATTTTTATTAAAAAAATATGATGGAAAAAAAATTGTTTTACGTCATTTCAATGGACTTTTGAACTAAAACTATTATTAAATACAAAATGTGTTAACTAATAAATAATTTGAGGATAAGAATGATATAAAATACCATATTACGGACATAAGTGATATAATGAACAAAATTAAGAACTTTAAGTGCAATTAAAATATTGTGCAACAATTAAAAATTGTGATGAGAATATAATTACCCTAATCTGATTACTATAGTAATTTCACAAATAATTGAAGGATTACGATTTACTTACACAACAAATTCTAATTTATTGATCGACAACTTTTACCATTTTCAGTAATATTGAATTTATGGTGATTGTATTGTTATCGCAAAGTTTTTTTTTTTTTTTTTTGTTACATCACAAATTTAAGTACTTTTTTATTCAGAAATTGGACATAAATGAAACGACATAGATAACGATTTAAAATCACTATCTAATTCTTACGTACACGACATGTCTTCCACTTCCCATCCTTTTTCCATTTTCTTCTCTACTTTTTCCTTTTTCCTTTTGCCTTTTCTCTCTTTTTTTTCTTGCCGGGTTCATACTTTCTTGTTTTAATCCTATTATAAATTTTTAATTTTAATATTTAGTGTTATGGATGCAAACACCCAGCCACGCCAGACCTCTGAACAATAAAACCACCATCCCACCCGTTCATTATATTGTTCATCATCATTTCAGACATCTGACCATTGATGGAATTTTTTGATTAAAAAAAATGCACAAAATATATTTAAAAAGAAACCATTGTGGTTTATGGTCTAATTTTTATCATTTCTTTCTTTTCTCCTCCTTTTTATATTTTTCAATTATTTTAGCCTTTAAGGGTATATTTGTAAAATAATTGTGGTGTATTATAAAAAAAAAAAATATCTTAAATGGAGTGTGTATATAATGTGGTGTAAAACAAGAAAATTATAATCACTCATCAATTTATGGTAGCAAATATTTGAACTATTTTATTTAACGGTAGTTATATTCGCACGAGTTTTTATTTTTTGCATCACATTTAAATTGCATTTAAGGTTTTCAATCTTTGCTTATTATAACATTTATATCTATAACGATTTTTTCATATCATTCTTATCCTCCACATTTTCATTAGTTAACACATTTTGTATTTCATAACAGTTTTATGTCGAAAAATCCGTTAAAATAGTGTAAAATAACTTGTTTTCTCATCATATTTTTAAAAGATAAATAAATAAAAAATGTGAAAAATACTTTTTCCTCATTTCAAAGAATGAAAATAAAATATTTTGATATATACCATTATTAAGGATGAGACGTGCTAATTAATAAAAGATAGAAAATAAAAATTCGAGGAAAAAAGTTAAGAAAATAATTATTTTTCGTCAATAGATTAGGTCCTCCAAACATTGGGAATTTTATGCTAGTGACATTTATGTCTTATCCAATTTATTATTTTGACAATTAGGAAATCGAAAACCCTAATAAACCACAAAAAGTTGAAATTATTTTATGCCTATGACTATGCCCACGTGCATCTGCTATGAGTGTGAGCCAGGTCATGAGAAGAAAGGCAAAATAATTATAGACGCACGTCATGGACGGTTTGGCTCATTCTATAAATGATTCAATTCCATATCTTTACAGATTTTTCTCCAAATTAATTACTTATAAGCAACAAGCAGTCTGAAATTAATATGAATTGATGTTTTTAATTATTGTATTTTTCTTATTACTTATAATTATTTATGATTTATCTGGTCAAAAGTTACTTTTGAGGAAGTTAAGAGAGAAAAACAATACAAGACTGTGTGCTCCAATTGTTCTTTGGTGATCACCAATACAATTGACTCAATTCAATGTGGTTTTTATTATTGCTTCAAACACAAATAAAAAAAAAATGAAAAAAAAAAAACGATAATAATTCTTAATCCTAAAATATCGTTAATATTTCCAGCAATGATCCTTTCTATAGGTCGACTCGGAGCATGACCAGTATTAG
Source organism: Fraxinus floribunda (assembly GCA_903798395.1). NCBI lineage: Eukaryota > Viridiplantae > Streptophyta > Magnoliopsida > Lamiales > Oleaceae > Fraxinus > Fraxinus floribunda. The sequence goes on along the minus strand of CAIGRS010052032.1, from coordinate 6,471 downwards.
CACATTTTGAGATTGCTAGAGACCACTAAGGTTACCTCCCTTCAACTCCTTCCGAGTTTGAATTTTGCTGTTCAATTTTTGCAATCCAACTTGATAAAATTTATCCTCGTTAATTTCAACATTAGCCTACCAAATTGATAACATGTTAATCTAAAATGACGTATCAATAATTAATTGAGGGGACAATAAATTGGACAGTAGATCTCAACTCCTTCCCTTAACCTAAACAAATTTGTGTGAGATAATCAGGATATTTTTAAAACCTTGTGCTAGCTGATTACAATAATTGACATCTACATAGAAACGTGAAAATTTGAAAAGAAAAAATTTGAAACTATTCTCATTTTTTTCAATCACCATTTTCTAGTAAAAATGCAAAAATTATAAAATCTTACCTTTTATTTTATTTATTTCCCAATCATTAAAGTCTGTCATGGTTAATTGGTCCCACCATTTTAGACTTATATTGGAATTTAAACATAAAAATTCCAAAGTTGTGGAATATGTATACCGATGTACCCATCAAACGTAACATGCTTTAGATCTTTCCACAACTAAAAAATCTACAAATTTGACCAACTATTTTTGGTGTTAAGATCCTCATACTTATAATTTTGGTGTAAGTTGGTATTCTATCGAGGTATCATAGGTCTCGACACTCATTTCAAAGTTGCACAATCACATCAACATACACATGAAGTGGGCCGAGTCACCTAACCTAAATCTGGTAATATGTTCATTGTTAGGCTACTAGACATAATTGAGTAATCTTTCTCCTGACCTAAAATTAATCGCCCGTGAAGAGAATCCGGAGATTTTTTAAATCACAGGCTAACAACTATATTAGATACATGAAAATTTTGAAAAGAAAAAAAGTTGAAAATTCTTCATCTTCGTCTTTTTTTTTTTCCTCCTCTTGCTAGTCCCACGTTTGTCACCCATTTTAATTAAGAAACGGAAAGAAACCTCAAAAATAGAAGAAAATGTGAACAGTAAGATAACTGTTTTTTATCATTCATGGTCCTCTTGTAAGAACGCTTTCATAATCCTTCCCGTTTGTCAATTTGAGGATGAAGTAGTCGAGGTCTAGGTCAATGAAGTCAATACCTCCATTTGATCTTCACATTTTCATAATTTTCTCATGAATCTAATTTGGATGGATACACGGGAAGCCCAAAATTGTCCTTCTATTTCTTGATGTCGAATTGTTATTTCAAATTTTTCCATCTTTTTCTTGATTACGTCCCCTTATTTACATAAACATAAAAATGCATAAATTGTAAAACCTTGGTTTTTATTTTATTTATTTCCCAATCATCAATGTCTAATGATTTTTGTACCCACCGTTTCTAGACTTCATTTGAATTCAATCATAAAGTTTTTTATATTGGTGGATTCCAAGCAAAAAAAATTCTACAAATTTGACTTGCTGTTTGCCGACTAAAATTCTGCATACTGACCCACCAATATAAATGATATGTTTCCAGTTGTTACTTCTAAGCAATCAAATCAAATAAAAAAATTTAAAATTTAAGGGCTTGATTTATTTGTTTTTTTGTTTGGTCAAAATTTGGAAATATCAAAATTTAAAATATAACGAAGTGTTTGTGAACACACGATTGTATACATTAATTTATGGTATATAAATGTCCAATTTTGATGTGGTTATTCAATTTTAACACAAAGTCATGATTTTACTGATTCGTTTAGGGTGGACAAAAATCCACTCGACCCGATTCTGCGATTTCCATTGAAAATTGTGCACATAAAATCAAATTTAAGTCTAAGTTATTTCACTTTGAATCAGACTCCATTGACCAACTTAGTTCGTTTTTATGAATTATTTTGGAAAAAGTTGTTTACCCCTTAACTATCATAAACAAAACCATGTCATTTCTCCCTTGGCATATAAATTAATTTATTTTGTTGTCCCAAAATACCATTTGCTATAATACCTTTATTTTCAAGAATTATATAATTAAATTTTTGTTAGGCATTAGTTGCCATCATCCAGACGTGTAATTGTTGAATGGCCTATTTCACGAGATAAACAATATAGTAATTGATGAACCCCTAATCATAATAAATAAATAAATAAATGATTACTGGCGATGACTAAATTGTTTTACAACTTTGTTAAGTCTAAAGTGTAAACAAAATATCCAATAAAGAACTAGGGCGTATCCATTGACTTGATATGGTGTAGTTAACCGGAGATAGTAGGGTCCCACGTGATTTTTGGAAAAATTGGGATTTATATTAAAAACGATGATTCGATACAATTATAACATTGAAATATTAACTTAAAAAAATAAATTTAACTCACGAAATAATAAATTCAAACTCCCTAGTCAACAAAATATTAGTTGCGTTACTTAGCTTTAATTTGTCACGTCACGGCTGGGCCCTTAAACGCTCGAGCTCAATTTCAATTCTAGGGACAATCCGAGCTTCGCTTATGTCCAAAACACCCACTCATTCGGCCTAGTGGCTCATAGGCCTAAGGGTAGAACCGTGCTTGCCTAGGAGTCTCGTTTTTCAAAAGAAATTTTTGAAATCCACTTTTGTGGGTTTGAGATTAGCTACTTTTAATGTAGAAGGAGTTAAAAATGTACACAAATAAGTTATTATCATACAATTTCTTTTCTAAAAAGTGAGGGGGAAAGAAGTGAACGCAAACAATACTTACAATTATGATGAATTCAAATCTTGAATATCTTCAACTTTATCTTGGATTCAGGACGCTGCATCTTTTCAGTCCTTTAAAACACATTAAACTATTTAGTATGTCCTCTTTAAGTCTTGATCTATAATCAGACACAACATTTCCACATTCACTAAAATTAGGACCATATGTTATATGTTAGAATTAGGGCATGACTTGAATTATATTTGGAATTCTATTCGAAGTCTATTTGACAAAATTTAATTGAAATTCTATTTGAAAGCCCAATTAGGAGTTGGAATTTGTATTACACTTGAAGTGACTAAGTTATGGACCGGGGAGAAAAGGTTGTCTCAATTTCGCTAGATGACCACTAGCTATGGCGCTCAAGCATTGGGGGTGAAAAACGAGCCTAGTGCCAGCATTTCACTTGAACGACGGAGCAGTTGCCTGCTAGCGCTCGAGCAGCGGCTTGTCCGGCCCAAACTAGTTAATGTGTTTTGACGCATTTTGAGCATTCATTTCCATCTATAACTTTACTTTTAAGCGTAAAATATCCCATATATATATATATATATATAGTTTTTCATTGTATTTTACATTAAGTTAGACAAAGTTGCAGAAACAAATTCTTTCTATTCTTTCTCCATATTTTAGTGAAATCTCCTTTACTCTACAAATTATTTTGTTCTTGTATTCATGTGATCAATTAGTTCATATTGTGCGATAAATATGTTATTATTTTCTCACCTATTATTATAACAAATTGGTATCAGAGCCAAATGCTTGAAAATTCTTCGAAGATCAAGGTTTTGATCAAGTTAAGAGGTCAGCTTGATCTTTTGTGATGATAACCATGAAGTATAATATTTCGCTTTTGGATTACAATACAAGATTTTCCTTGTAACGGGTAAAGATGCGAGCAATACTCGCTCAGATGAACTTGAAAAACATGTTGATGGATTTTGACAAGGTGCCCGCAACTTAAACACCGGAGGAAGAACAACGAGAGATCGAAAGGCTATATCTCATATTCATCTTTCAAATAATATTCTTTAGGGTATTTTGAAAAAAAAAAAAAGTCAGTTGCTGCATTATAGTTGAAATTGGAGCAATTATACGTACTAAAGAGTCAAACTAGCAAATTGCAGCGAAGCAGTGCCTATATTCTCATCATATAATAGAAGGAGTCACTTGGATAGCAAGGTTTCAATGCTGCGGAACACTTATCTACATCAACCTATTAATTAATGCCAAATCCAACACGTGTCCCGAATTTCATCCCACGATGCTGACATTAAGTAAATTAGCATTGTCATACCTCGATTACTGACACATCTCGGAACCAACCTGAATGTCTTGCTTAATTCCTTCCTGAATTTGCTCATTCTCTAGACATCCTGCATGCTTTCAGCCACGACAAGGCATGATTAAGACATCACATGTGCCATGCCAATTTTCTTGATTAAGTTCTCAAAACCCTTCCCCACCGAAAGAACTCGACATCCTCATCATCAATTACAAAATTCCTCTGCATTTTCTAATCAAATTCTCAAGTAATTAGAATCTAAATTTGCATTTTCTCCTATCAAACTATGTATATGGGATGTGTTTGAACTCATTATATCCAATTTGACTTATATTTTTCGAATTGTGATTATTTGATTGATTATTAGTATTGAATATTAATTATATGTTTTTCCTTTGGATTATTTGAGTTGATTGTTTGTATCAAATACATTATAAGATTCTTAAACGTAAATATACAATTTCTTGTGATGAACAAAATATTAATAAAATGACTTTTCGAAATTAAATGGATGAAAATGGTTAGCAAAATATTAATAAAGAAATGTATTTTTAAATGTAAATCTGCATTATTTTAAATCAAGTATGAATAATTTAAAAATCAAGAACAAAGTATTCGATTTGTATATGGTTTGATTGTGCCCCATAACTTAAAATGTCTACGTTCGCCCCTATACAGACTTCCCCTTCCTCGCATTCGTAATGCTCCTTGGAACGATATCTCAGTCAATTTCATATCATCTGCATCACTTGTGATTGACTTGAATAGTTGACATGCAAGGTAAGTTCTACCAATAGTCGGCACAAATACTTTCTTCATTTCTTGTATTCTCCAATTGATTATGAATTTGGCATACTTTGTCACGTGTTAAGATTTTGGATTCCATATTAAAAGGTCAACCTTATTAAGAGGAATAATACAATCCTTTATAAATTGGTCTATATTTTCATCTTTATTCGATGTTGGATTATATCACTTAACTTGCCCCCCACAAGATGGTGACTCATTTGAACAGAAAAATCTTGAAATTCGTGTGCTCAATTTTTTGAGTTTTAATCGGATTGAATCGCTCGTTGGAGTTAAATGTGCTCTGATACCATGTTAAGATTTAGAGTTCCATCTTAAAAGGTCAATCTTATTAAGAGGAGTAGCACAATCTTTTATAAATTGGTCTATGTTTTCATTTTTTAAAATATGAGATTATATCCCTTAACATCACGAACACACCGCAAATCATGTTACATGTCGTAGATGAATATCCAAGTGTGAATATAGATATATTCTTCAAATTATGACATTGTGTATCAAGAAAACAGAGATGATTTTGAGAAACCTTGGTGCATAAGAAAACATGAGATTTTGAGGAGCTACAATGAGATGTTTAATTCACAAAAGGATTATGATTTCGATTCAATATTCATATGACGATGGAGACGGATACCCCAAAAAGTGTTAGCGTTTGAGCTTGGGAAGGAAATGGGGAAATATATTTTGTGCCCTAGAGCATGTTTGGTAAAACTTAAAATTCAATTAAAATTGAAAATATAATTGTTATTAGATCTCATTCTCCTAATAAAAGTTAACAATAACAGTTAATTTTTCAATTGTAATCCGATATTAATCTCTACCGAACACGCCCTTAATGAGGATATAGGATGTGATGTGGGAGCAATTTGTGGATGGTTGGGGTTTAAGCTAATTATGTGGGATTTAATTAGATGATGGCGCAAGGCCTGCAAGTTAAGTGAGTGGGATTTAAGGAGTTAGGTGATTTCTTGTTTTTTAAATATAATTTTATATTGCAGTATGAATGAAAAAAAAAATGTGTAGTGTGAGTTTTGAAAATATAATTTCAAACATGTAACTGGTGCAATTTCCTCTTATGGAAATGTTTTAAATATAAAAATAATTAGACTGGACAAATATTTTTTTAGGCCCCAACTTTGGAGGCCCTAAGCCAATCCTTAGTGACTTTGGCTCAATGCCGGTTCTTTTTAATAATCTATCTTTATTCAAACGATCAATTGAAAAGACGAGTGCATTAAACTAAAATTGTTTTAAAAAATAAAATCAAGTTGTTGGTTGAACATTGGAATAAAAAAAAAAAATTTGACATGTTAAGATTTCACTACTTCAATAGTTTATTTATTCACTTTTTAAATTTTAGCAAATATATAATCATTCAATATATGAGATTCTTCTAATTTACTTGATAGCATCTCTCGAGTAAAATCAAAACTATTTAATGATTAGAACTTAGTATATCTTTACGAGTATTACAAATATATCCGACTATTAAATAAATAGAAAATCCTCACATTATCACACAACAACGGGAGTATATTGATAAGTGTGTTTTGCGCATTTATTTATGCCACAAAACATGGACTATTGTCGATAGATATGTTGAAATATGGCTTAATTCGATATAATTTGCGTTTGTAGGATTATATTGATGGATGGAATGAAAAGTGTGCGAAAATGGGCGAAAAAGAAC
>CAIGRS010052031.1:0-13115 GCA_903798395.1 Fraxinus floribunda | reverse complement strand
CGAGGCAGTTATTGTACAAATAATCATCAAAGGGAGAGTGTTGTAAAATCATGAGATAATTATTGATGATTATTTAGTATTATCATAAGTCTCCTCTAGTTCAGAAAGTGTATTTCATTCCAACTGTAACTCTTTTTTTAGACCCTATAAATACTGGTATTGATTCTCAATAAAATACACACAAATATATTGACTTTTCTTCTCTCTTCTATTTTATCTCTTTTATAACAAATTTTTAATTCTTTTTCAATACTGTATAATGAGTTGAGGCATATATTGTGCACTTCTTTTGGTGGGGATAAGTCACCAAGTTCTTGTAGTGCATGCATGCTCCGGGCATTAACGAGACTCCATCATCAGATAGGAACTCGCTATCTAGTATTTACTCAATATATTCATTTATATTTGTTGCGAAAGCTCGTTTCAAAGATCTTCTAAACAGTGTTTTCTGAGCTTAGTTTCACGTTGCTTTTTCTGCCAAACAATCAACCCAAATGGTTTCGATCCACAGCAAATATATTCACCTCGGTTGCTTCTCAATCTCGCCCGCAAAAGACAAGATAATGGTGTTGATTTGCAAACCATAAAGACACGAGTAAAACAATGAGCACAAAGAGGAGACCAAAAAAATCAAAGGGAAGTAACCAGTTTTTCTTCTCCAAATGGCAGCCGATTTTTCTCAGCAATATGGCAGCTACATCTTTCTCAAAGTTCACACAAATCACACAAGAAAATGGCTAGGTTAAGCAATGTACGTATAAGAATAGGTTAGGCTTTAGTTGGACCAATAAAGAGGTTAAATGAGCCAAGATTAAAAGCCATCCAATCAAAAAATATATGGACCGTGAGTAACATTAATTTCTTAAGTTACTTCCAATAGTCAACATTATTTTCGGGTCCGACCTTTGAACTTGGTTGTTGGTAATCCATTCACCATTAGATGAAGCCTATAAAAGTATATTCCAACGTTTTATATTATAGCCCGTAATTTATTGGATATCAAAACAACAATATTTGTAGTATTTAAACCATAATATGTTAATTAATGCATTTTGTACACCAGGGGCGGACCCAATGCAAGCCCATAAAATGGCTAGGTTAAGCAATGTACCTATAAGAATAGGTTAGGCTTTAGTTGGACCAATAAAGAGGTTAAATGAGCCAAGATTAAAAGCCATCCAATCAAAAAATATATGGGCCGTGAGTAACATTAATTTCTTAAGTTACTTCCAATAGTCCACATTATTTTCGGGTCCGACCTTTGAACTTGGTTGTTGGTAATCCATTCACCATTAGATGAAGCCTATAAAAGTATATTCCAACGTTTTATATTATAGCTCGTAATTTATTGGATATCAAAACAACAATATTTGTAGTATTTAAACCATAATATGTTAATTAATGCATTTTGTACACCAGGGGCGGACCCAATGCAGGTGGGGGTTAACATTTATACTTTCCAGCAGCCCAAGCCCCAAGTTATATATAAAAAAAAAACCTTTCATGCTGTGAACATGATATGCTGCTAGCGTTATATCCATAAACTGTTATGGTTCATTGTATTTACAAACAAATTTTACATGCATCTGTATCCTTTTTTACCAATGACGGTTGGAAAATTAGGAATTTATATGAGAAACGATGGGATTAAGACAGTCCATTCGTCATCAAACAAATTTTCGTATTACATGCTAAAGAATTATCAGCAAGGACTACGGTCGTTTTGAGATTGGCGAACAATCTTTCAGTTTCAAAAATTTATTGCCCCAAGCAGCACATCTTACATCTTGATGTAAAAAACTTAAGAAACCAGAATGCCCAACAAGGGTGAAAAGGAACATAATAGCAGCACATCCAAAGTTTGAGTCTTTATGTTAGTTAACTACGTGATTTTAGTTTTGTACATAATAGTATATTGTCGGAGAAGTGCACTGAATCATTGGGTTTGTGGTTGTTTTTCATCCCCCGCACTGAAAAAAATTCCTGGGTCCGCCCCTGTTGTACACTATATAAAAATTTAGAAGTTGATTCAAACTTTTTTATAAAACTGCTTCTTGTTTATTTCATTATTTATTTGTACCATAATTTGATTGTTTTTATAAGTTGCGGGGTGGAGAGCTTATGGAAAAGAAGTCGAGAAATGCAAAGCTACTATTCTTGAAGTAGCAAAACTCAGATTTAACTCTACTCTATAAGCTTATAGAAGAGCGAGTCTTTTACTTGGGGGCTCAAACTCGCGAACAACAGATTAATATGGTATTTTTTGTAAATAGTTGTAGTTTATGACAATCTTAATGCAGCATTTGTTATATGCTCGTGAAACTTTTATGTCGCGTATTTGATGTTGATTGAATTGGCAAGACCTATATAACTAAATTGCAGATGAATCATGGTAACATATCTGTTTCAGATCGTAGTATGTTTCATCGTTTGGCGTAGGGGATGAGAGGATAAGTCACTCTGAGCCAGTGACTAAAACCACCATCAAAAATTTCAAAACTCGAAATGCTGTCAAGGATATGAAATGAACACCGCAATCATCAAGAAGTTGGACACTGCTTGGGTTTTCACATTATTGACTTCAATAGCACATAAACAAGAACAATTAATGCTAACCCACCAACCCAACTAGTCGACTCTTACTACATGAAAAGCTGAAATCTTTATTATGGGAAGCCTTAAAAGTTTATTGATGCAACTCAAGTTGGATAAGGAAAGAGATAGAGAACTTTCTTCCAAGATGGCCTGTTGCTGATAACGTCCCACCAAGCACTCACATGTTTCCTGTCCCTAATCATGTACCCTTTCCCAGCACCATTCAGCAGGTAATAACCAAATGGAAGGTGGCTAAGATCAGCCAGGCTGAAGAAATCCCCAGCCAAGTATTTGCTGGTCGACAACCTTTCCTCGTAGATATCCAAAACTTTCCCCAATTTCGCCTCGTTTTCTTGAATGACTTTCTGATCTGGTGTGATTCCCAGTTTGGAGCTGAAAACTGTATGAAGCACTAAGGTGTAAAGTGGAGGGTGAAAATTGTGTGCTTCCACTTCTAACCATTGTTCTACTTTGCCCTTCTCCTCCATTGTCTTTCCAAACAGTTCAGTTCCTTGAGATTTGTACTTTTCTACATAGTATCGGATTATGGCCCTGGATTCTGCACAAAGTATGAAGTACTAGGTTGTAATAAGTCGAGATTCATATCTCATTTTTCTTCTTTAATCTTGTAATGTCCAGTAGAGTGTATCAAACAAAAGTAAGAGTCAAGAGTTTTTACCATATAAAGTGTAGTCTCCATCTTGGATGGCAGGAAGAAGCCCGAAAGGCTGGAAAAGTTTGCAGGATGACAGAGTGAATCCCATCAATTTTCATTGGGAAGAAAGAGAGAAAAATAAGAGAAGCATACCTGCAACTTGAGATAATCAGGGCTTTTGTTCTCTCCTTTGAAGAGATCGATATCAACCACCTCAAATTCAATCTCTTTCTCGACTAGGCAAACAATTACACGCCTACTTGAAGCATATTCACCATACACCTTCACCACCATTGCTGCTAGTTTTTGCCTCTCTTCTTATGCAACCAAAGAATAGGCCTACTAGGATTATATATAGATACGTTCCTACCAAACCCTGCATCATTTTTCAACATAATTCAATGCAGGACGCAGGACATTTATTACCGCCAAAATTTCATTTTTTTTGGTCAACAGAACATTTTTTTCATGGAAAACGGTTTCTAATTTTTGGTCGGTGAGATTGAATTTATGACAGATTTCAAAATTATATGTTGTAACCCCCAGGGATGGATTATATATGAAGGGATAACATTAATGTGGCTGTAAATACAGTATAGTTTGTGCCCGGAAATGTCTCTTTTTCTCATGAAGTTGATAGCATCATTCTTTTAAAAATAATGGCTTCAAAGAAGATATGTTCAATTTGGGCACGGAAATTCCTCTTTTTTGTATCTTACTTTAATAGGGAGGACGAATGCATATGGAAAATGTGTTTGTTGGAGAACTATCCATCACATGAGATTGATTGGGCAGCTTCAATTTCCCTCTTTTTTATATGCAATACCTCTGCCTTTTGACACCTTTTAAATGCAGCTTCAATATCCCTGCAAGTACTAGTACAAATATAGTTGGAAGTAATCTTCCACCAGTCATTTTTAATTTGGGGGTGGACCAAAAAAAGGTTAATGAAATTATGTAAAAAGGACAAACTGTACAGGGAATTTCAACAGATTTTTTTTGGTACCTAGGTATCCCAACTTAGCCAGACTAATTTCCTGGACCACCAGCCACCGGCCCCTCAGTAACTGGTGGAGGTAAACCGCAGGTTATGCTCAAGTTGACCAGGGTTCGAGTACCCCTTATACTCCTGGCCCCAAGGGAGCCTTGGTATCCCAACTTAGCCAGACTAATTTCCTGGACCACCAGCCACCGGCCCCTCAGTAACTGGCGGAGGTAAACCGCGGGTTATGCCCAAGTTGACCAGGGTTCGAGCACCCCTTATACTCCTGACCTCAAAGGAGCATTCCTTCATGATTATTACAACAGAATTTTGATAGGAAAAACACTTGGCAGATTTGTATTGGAAGGAAATAAAATAAAATAAAAAAAGGCCAATAGGGTGCTACCACACCAGCACACTGTTTTTATTCTGTTGAAATTCTCCGTACTTGTAGCTTTATTCTTATACTAAAGGTTGGGGACTGAAAAGTCGACGTTAAATGTTGAAGATATATTTGCCATAGATATTAAAGGTCCAAAAAAAAAAAAAAAAATACAGTGCGACTACAGAAAATCTAACCCACATTGTCTGCAGCCACAAAATAAAATTTTTACTATTCTTGTTAAAAACTCAAAAGTTTCGAAATTTAATTTCTTTCAATCTATCTTCTTCATCAAAGGCAGAACTAAATGAGAACATAGGCCTTACAAAATCAACACACATTTACAATGGCATTGTAGCAGGGAAGAAAATGGCCAAAAAAAAAAAAAAGGACAGTGAACCATTTTATGTGGAAAATGTAAACTAAAATCATTTCACACTCGTAAAATAGAACGTAACAATATGATAACAAATGGTTATCATCATCTAAGAGTAATGCTATTCATCTAGATTCAAGACCAATGAGCAGCACTATCCAATGTTTAAAAAAGTCTAGTGTCTCGATGAATAGCATTACCCATTAACTAATGATTAGGAATTGCAACGAGGCGAACAAGGCCATGATGGGATCAAAGATTAAATTATGAATACTTAGCCAATCTCATGTTGTGGAACACCTTGGAGTAGTCATTGTGAACAACCCTTTAGAAAGGTTACTCTTTTAACTAATCCCCAAACAAATAACATCATTTCAGTTTTGGCTTCAAAAAAAAAAAAGGTCACTTTTTAAGCTAAAAATACACTAACACGTCTTCTACCCTAGCGTTCACCAGCAATGTATACTTGATACACTTTTTCTTCTCTTTTTTTTTTTATTTTATTTAAATAGAATGGCATATTGACCAATTTTCGTTAAAAATGGTAAAAATGATATTTTCCGCAATAAAACGTTGAAATAAAGACGAAAATGCAAAAAAAAATAAAAAATGAAACGTAAGAACGTTTTCCACAAGAAGTGTTAAACGTAGGAACATTTTGTATTATTAAACTTGTTTTCCGCAAAGAAACATTAAAATAAGAACAAAAATGCGAAAAAACCATTGAATTTTTCACAAGAAGTGTCCAACGTAAGGACGTTTTGTGCTATTAAGCCATTGAATTTTCTACAGAAAAAGTACCAGTTTTGCTCTCGATTTAGGGTTAATAACTAGCTATTGGAGTTAATTGTCCCAATGTCTAGTTTAAAACGTCGATCACTAAATTTATCCAAATGTTCAACGTAATCGTATAACATCCATCTCAAACCTTTGATGAAATTAGTGATGTAACTAACGAAATGCGCATGTGATGTGCCATCACATTGTTAATAAATTGTTACGTCTTTGGTTGTTTACTAAACTTTAGAAAAAATCTTAAATTACTTATCGAAGTTTGACGTGTTCGAATTTTGACAATTAAACTTACAAAAATGGCGTTGCATTGGTGTTCGTTAAAAAATGTGTACCACAAGTACACGAGTCGTATAAAAGTAATAATGTAGACAAACACGTTCAAATTGTCGAGAAATTGTTATTTAATTACACAATAATTAAATTTAATTTTAACATAATTTTAAGAAATTTTTTCATCATTTTAAAAATTCAAATTTATTGTGTGCTTCATTGTTATTAAATTGAATTTTGAATTTAGTAATGAAACACACAATAAAATTAATTAAAATAAATATTTTTGTAACAAAACGCATAATCCATTTAAAGCCAGTTTGACATCCAAATGATTACTTTGAATGCACATTATTTTAATTTGAATTCATAGAAATTAACATTAATAAATAAGGTGTAAAAATCAAAGTACAGTCCTAACCGAGATGTATTACCTATCCATTCTTAATTCTGAGAACTAGAACTAATTAGATTTTAACTAGAATCGAATTAAACCAACTAGCTTGATCCAATTTGGGTGGTTCCAGGTTCTAGAGAATGAACACAGTCCAGAAGGATGACATAACTCACATAGCAAGAGTGAAAAATCTGGACTAGATCCATCTTTCGAAAACCAGAATTCTGCACTCAGGCTGAGAATGATTATGAAGGAACAATAGGCATCAACAATCATATTGATTGAACTCAACACTCAATCCCAATTCTCTATTTGTGCATTTGCACAAGGCAATCAATAACCAATGTCTTCAGAGCAATCAGTTGCAACAAAATACATAAAATAAAATGCCATATCTTTACTATATAGCATGTTCGAAAAGGATGACAATTCTAACTATCTAGCTTAATCAAATTCCATAAGCCATCACAACATTAACCTTTAATAGGTGGTTAACAAAAAAAAAGTCCATCACTATATGAATCTTTTTTCTGTCTAAATCGGTCGATACTCCAGATGCCTAATGAAATTTATACGAGGGTAGATGTCACAAAGTTTTATGCTACCCATCAACCTTCCTTGACGCAGGCATGGTATGGACTTTGCATAAACATAAGCATCAACAATTATCACTTAAATCCCATTTCTTTAAGCAGATGATAAAAGTTTTGTATCTCTTCTGCTTTTGAGTGCACTATTTACGACATATATTTCTCCCACTTCATTTAAATAAGGCTGAACAAATTTCTCCCAAAACTTGCTCTCCGGCAATCTAGAAATTGTTGCAAGACTCGGCCACTTCTTAATCAAATTCTTACTATCCAAAATTCCTATAACTTGCACTCGGGGTTTAATCTTATTTTCAACACTGCAAGTAAGAGACCATGGATTGTTAACAATACAAGAAAGATCGTACTTCCCTGTCGCAAGCAAAACCTCTTTTATCTCCTTCAGCTTCCTCTGCGATACAGCAAACACAGGTGGAGACTTTTTAAACATTTTCAAAATGTCATCTTTTGAAAACCCCAATTCGCTAAAATGCTTCAACTTTAGTTCCCAATTCTCATCAGTCATCGAACTAACAACCCTAACAGCATGAATAAACGATCTGGAACTTCTACAAGTCCCCATCTCATCAACCTTTTTAACAAATTTTTTCATATCTGTAGGACTATGCAAGAGAAACCTTGGAAAATTATATATTTGCTTTATTATTTGCGCCATGTCTACACCACAACTCTTTAAGAACTCAATATTGGCTACCAAAGTCTTCTTCAAATCTACTGTCAAGTACCACCCAGAAATCTTTAAAACCTTAGCTACCTCTGCACTGGATCCCAACAAGCTCTTCAACACGGATAATGAGGGTATGAACCTATTATCTGCACTACGTTTAAAACACCATGGATCATTTGAGATTATCTCAGCAACGTCATTAGCAGAAAAGCCCAAATCTTGGAAAATCTTAATTTTGGGTTTAATTGTTTTCTCAAGACTTGCAGCGAGCAAGCGAGGCTGAGTTCTCAGCATTTTCTCCAAATGATTTTTAGTAAAACCACTCTCTTTGAGGAACAATAGTATTGAATCAGATTTTTCCGGATTCTTTATACAGGTTAAAACAGAGACAACTTGTGAAGCAGCTTCAGGAGAAAAGTGGTGTTTCTGTAGCAGAGAATCGTACACTGTAAGGGTATTTTTCGTTTCCCTTCTCTGCGAGGTAGAGTAAAATAAGAAAGAAAAATGGGATTTGTGCAGAAATGAAGGGTTTTTGAAAGAAAAAAAGATGAGATTTTTGCACATACGTAGATTCATTATGACCAATAACTGTAATTACATCTATGAATCATACATGTTGACAAAGAAAAGTACTTGCCTTAGAATTGGATACTGCTAGGTTCAAATTTGAGAGGCGATTGCCTTTTTGGAAGAAGTACCAAAAGCTTGCTGTCGATTCAGGGTTTAGGGTTTTTCAGTTGAATGGCTATTTCGAATTTTTGGGCTAACTAATGAAAGAGGATGAGGCTAAAAAATTACAATCATGACATTTACATTTTTACATATGATGACATATGATTAAATGGTTTTGAAAAATTGCACTTTCTTGATCAATACTTTTTGAATTCCAAAAAAATGTTCACAAAGATGTCAATCAAATGATGTACACCTAAAAAATGAAAAGTGATTTATCATTTAATGCATCATCAATGCCATCTAAACTGAGATTGAAATCCTAATAAGACTAAATAGCATTACTTAAAAAATTATGTTCGGAGAATTTGACACAAATAGCAATTACTCGTTTGTATTGTGGCATTGTAGTGAATTTTTTATAGTGCTTTGGGTACAGATGCAAAATACAACAATTTGTTTGAGAGAGAACAAGAAATAAATCAATAAACTACAAAGAAGAAGAAGGTTCATATCACGATTTATGATCCTACATCCAGATTGTGTGATGCTGTTCACCATGAATCAGAAAACAAAGTACAAAGGAGATGAATTACAAATTGGAACCAGAAGAAAACTAAAGTTTACAAGGTTACAATTCTATATACCTTCAATTGAATTTTCTATAGAAAAAGTACCAGTTTTGCTCTCGATTTAGAGTTAATTGTCCCAATGTCTAGTTTAAAATGTCGAGTTTTGATCGTTAAATTTATCCAAATATTGGACGTTGCGTACTCGTATAACATCCATCTCAAATTGGTAACGAAATTAGTGACGTAGCTAACGAAATACACATGTGGCGTCCTTCATGTCGTTAACAAACTGTTACGTCTTTGATTGCTCACTGAACTGAAAAAAATAATCTTAAATTGCTCATCGAAGTTTGAGGTGTTCGAATTTTAACAATTAAACTTATAAAAATGACGTTGCATTGATGTTCGTTAAAAATGTGTACAACAAGTGCACAAGTCGTATAAAAGTAATAATGTAGACAAACGCGTCCGAATTGTCGATGTCACGAGAAATTGTTACTCAATTACACACTAATTAAATCTAATTTTAACATAATTTTGTAGAATTTTAAGATATTTTCATCATTTTAAAAATTCAAATTTATCGTGTGCTTCGATGTTAAAATTAAATTGAAATAAAATTAATTTTGTAATGACACACACAACAAAATTAATTAAAATTTGAATTTTTGTAACAAAACGCATAATCCATTTAAGGCCTGTTTGACAAACCATTTTGATAGAGAAAAAAGTTTCGAATGGTGATTTTTAGGAAAATGTTTAGTTCAAAAGTGAAAAAAAAAAAGTATACATGTAAAATATTTTGTTTTGTAAATATGTGATTAAAAATAGTTATGTACTAAATTATAGAATAAATTAAAGAGTATCAAACAGACAATTAATTAAGTCTATTGTGTGTTTTATTGCCAAATTCAAAACTTGACATCTTAAATTTCAGTGAACAATTGATTACATGAACATAAGTTCAATGATCATTAGGACAATTAATTCTAACTATTGTCACCAGAAGAAACACTATAACAATTCTATAGTTTATGAAGCAAGCAAGTTCTCCACATTTGAAAAGATGCAAATCAGTCCTCAAAATTGGCAGCAATTTAAAAGTTAAAATAATAACTCTCTCTAAACATGTTTAAAAATAAAAATCTGTCGAAGGTAAAGCTTTCCTATTGATGTTTTGTGTTAAATACAATCACAACAACCATCCCTCGGCTCCCTCGCCCATGACTTCATCTTTTAAGCATTGATCAATTTGGTCCAAATTTCTTGAGGTAATAGTGGAAGTTCTATAAATGTTAATTTAAAGAAACAAGACCAGAATCAACTCGTTGGTTAAAGTGTGATCCATTTCTTTTTATACTTTATCTAGAATAAAGATGTTAATGTTTAAATTTTTTGTGCATTTGCACAAGGCAATCAAATGTGCATTATTCTCAATACATGAAGATATTGACTTTATTCTCTTCTCAATATGTGCATTTGCATCATACAATTATAAAGCAATATATCTTAACTTTGCATCATACATAACATTTTATTTTTTTTATTTTTTTATTTTTTTTTATAACCGTGGATGTCCGGGCCAGCTTACGCGCACCTCGACTAATTCCACGGGGCCTTGAAGTTTACAGCCGGGTACTCACTTCAGTGCCCTGAGAGGACTGAAATTGGTGACCATCAGGGAGCAAACTCAAGGCCAGACTAATTGAGCGACTCCTCAGGGTTAACATAACTCACATAGCAGAGTGAAAAATTTGGACTAGATCCATCTTTCGAAAACCAGAATTCTTCACTCGGGCTGAGAATGATTATGAAGGAACAATAGGCATCAACAATCATATTGATTGAACTCAAAACTTAATCCCAATTCTCTATTTGTGCATTTGCACAAGGCAATCAATAACCAATGTCTTCAGAGCAATCAGTTACAACAAAATACATAAAATAAAATGTTACATCTTTACTATATAGCATGTTCGAAAAGGATGATGACAATTCATTTCAGCAGACTAAAAAAAAAATAGATAGAACAATATTTAGATAACCAGGTATACAAAACATGAATAACTATCTAGCTTAATCAAATTCCATAAGCCATCACAGCATTAACCTTTAATAGGTGGTTAACCAAAAAAAAAGTCCATCGCTATATGAATCTTTTTTCTGTCCAAATCAGTCCGTCACTACTCCAGATGCCTAATGAAATTTATATGAGGGTAGATGTCACAAAGTTTTATGCTACCCATCAACCTACCACAAACTTCCTTAACGCGGGCATGGTACGGACTTTGCATAAACATAAGCATCAACAAATATCACTTAAATCCCATTTCTTTAAGCAGATGATAAAAGTTTTGAATTTCTTCTGCCTTTGAGTGCACTATTTACCATATATAATTCTCCCACTTCATTTAAATAAGGCTGAACAAATTTCTCCCAAAACTTGCTCTCTGGCAATCTAGAAATTGTTGTAAGACTCGGCCACTTCTTAATCAAATTCTTACTATCCAAAATTCCCAAAACTTGCATTCGGGGTTTAATCTTATTTTCAACACTGCAAATAAGAGCCGTTGGATCGTTAACAATACAAGAAATATCATACTTACCTGTCGCAAGCAAAACCTCTTTTACCTCCTTCAGCTTCCCCGGCGATACAGCAAACACAGGTGGAGACTTTTTAAACATTTTCAAAATGTCATCTTTTGAAAACCCCAATTCGCTAAAATGCTTTAACTTTAGTTCCCAATTCTCATCAGTCATCGAACTAACAACCCTAACAGCATGAATAAACAATCTGGAACTTCTACAAGTCCCCATCTCATCAACCTTTTTAACAAATTTTTTCATATCTGTAGGACTATGCAAGAGAAACCTTGGAAAATTATATATTTGCTTTATGATTTGCTCCATGTCTACACCACAACTCTGTAAGAATTCAATATTGGCTACCAAAGTCTTCTTCAAATCTAATTTTAAGTACCACCCAGAAGTCTTTAAAACCTTAGCTACCTCTGCACTGGATCCCAACAAGCTCTTCAACACGGATAATGTGGGTATGAACCTATTATCTGCACTACGATTCATACACCATGGATCATTTGAGATTATCTCAGCAATGTCATTAGCAGAAAAGCCCAAATCTTCGAAAATCTTAATTTTGGGTTTAATTGTTTTCTCAAGACTTGCAGCGAGCAACCCAGGCCGAGTTCTCACCATTTTCTCCAAATGATTTTTCGTAAAACCACTCTCTTTGAGGAACAATAATAATGAATTAGATTTTTCTGGATTTTTTATACGGGTTAAAACAGAGGCAACTTGTGAAGCAGCTTCAGGAGAAAATTGGTGTTTCTGTAGCAGAAAATCGTACACTGTAAGGGTATTTTTCGTTTCCCTTCTCTGCGAGGTAGAGAAAAATAAGAAAGAAAAATGGGATTTGTACAGAAATGAAGGGTTCTTGAAAGAAAAAAAGATGAGATTTTTGCACATATGTAGATTCATTATGACCAATAACTGTAATTACATCTATGGATCATACATGTTGACAAAGAGAAGTACTTGCCTTAGAATTGGATACTACAAGGTTCAAATTTGAAAGGCGATTGCTTTTTGTGAAGAAGTACCAAAAGCACGCTGCCGATCCAGGATTTAGGGTTTTTCAGTTGAATGGCTATTTTGAAAATTTGGGCTTTAACCCGTTTGGTACCGTTTAAAATATAGTCGTTATTGAATCCCACTCGTCTAATAAAAGCAAATAATAACGATTTGTTTTTCAATTTTAATCCGATTTTAATCTCTTCTAAACGTATTAACGAAAGAGGATGATGCTAAAAAAATTACAATCATGCCATCTACATTTATTACGTCATTTTTTACATTGTACCAGGTGATGATATATGATTAGACGGTGTTTAAAAAATTACACTTTCTTCCTCAACACTTTTTGAAACCCAATGAAGCACACACGAAAATGTCAACCAAATGAAGTATACTTAACACTTATTATTTACCGACTCATCAAAGCCACCTAAATTGATGTTGCAAGTTGCAACCTTCCATGTCGGGGGAATTTTGACATAGATATTTTGTACTTTATTAGACGAATTTTGTCACGAACTAATTAATCTTGCAAGTGGTAATCTAACTA
>CAIGRS010052023.1:0-10528 GCA_903798395.1 Fraxinus floribunda | reverse complement strand
TGTATACTAAAGGCCAAACGTAGGGATGTTTTGTACTAATAAACCCTTCTCAAATCTACTGTCGTACGGTAATCATTTTTCTATAATCAATTTTTCTTAGATTCTCCAACACTTGAAAACAAATATTGATTATTTGAGAATCAAAAACAAATATTGATTATTTGAGAATCAAAGGTTGGCTCTAAACCAATTCCAAATTGCACACTCCAGCCGAAGGTTAGGACTTAGTGTATGTTTGGTATATCTTTTGGTAGATAATGAGTGAGTCCTAGGGAATGTTTGGATAAAAAGTGAATAAAAGTTGTGGGTCCTACTAAATATGTAGCTAAAAATATTATTTAACTAACATATAAATTATAAGCTAAAAAACACTCCCAAACATGTTCTTAGTGTGGCTAGGTTGTTTAAATCTTCGAGGCCTCAAGGCTTGGTTGAATCAATCTCCTAGTTCTCATCTCAACGAGATTCTTTAGATCAGCTCTTCCATTCGTACGTATAACAATTACACAAACGTGTGTTTTGAAAATAAACAAATATTTTAAGAGCCCAGCTTTTGAGGTCATTGCTATTAAATCAATGAACAAAACATAGAAAAAAAAGAAAAGAAAAGAGGCTAGAATTTCGTGATCAATCGTTTAATGAAAATACAAGAAAAATAAGTTTTAAATAGTCTTGCTAGCAAATAAGTAAAAAGATTAGTCTGCCTTTAATATAAACAATAATATATTTAACATTAGCCTCAAACTATTGCTAATGTTGCAAGAAGCATCGAGAGTTTGCCAAAAAAAAAGAAGGTGAAGCTACTAGTGACTTTATAAACAAGTTAGCAATTTGCACAGAGGAATAAACAAAAAGGTAACACGATAGTTCAAAGTTGATGATGAAGTCGAGTAACACGACAATCGATCTCAATATGTTAGGCCCTCTCATGGAATACTGAATTGCGCATAATCAAGCACTCCTATGTTGCTATACAATGAAGTGGGAAGATGAAAAAACATATCCAAATTTACGTAATCAAACTATCTCACAAGTTATAAGTAGTAAAAGTTATGACACGATACTCTGCTCATGTAGAAGATCTAAAAACAATATCTTGCTTTTTACTATTCCAAGAAATAAGGAAATTGCCAAGAAAGATACAGAAGCCAGTGATAGACCGACGATCTGTAGGATCATTAGTCCAATCAGCATCAAAATATTCTTGCAACTTTAAGGATAAAGTAGAGGAAAGTAAAATACTTTAAAACTGAGTGCCTGAAAATATCTCAAAATGCGAAGAACAACAACCTAATTAATTATAGTAGACGAGGTAACAAGCTAACTAACTGTATGAACAATATGCACAATATTTTGGACGAGCAATGGGGAGATAAACCAAGCCACCAATAATAGTATGATATAAATCAGGATTTGGCAATGGAGAACCATCGGAAGTAGAATATCAAGCATTAAGCTCAAGACAAGCACGTTGAGATAAATCAGTTATGTACTTAGACTGAGAATGATGATAACCTTTTGAAGAGTTGAATACATAGAAAGTAGAGGAGTGAAGCTAAATCTTTCATTGTAAAATGAGCTAACTTTGACTTTAGTGCTACAATCTCATCAATATCATCGATAATAATTATGTCATCGATATACAAAGCAAGCAAAACACAATCGAATGTTGTACATCTGTGAAATAAAGTTGCATCGTGATCAATAGGATGAAAACCAAGTGAATTAATCATGATGGAAAACTTCTCAAACCAAGTTCGAAGTGCCTATTAGAGATCTTAGAGGGCTTTTTAGAGTTTATGAACTACACATAGGTTGATGAGTAAAGCCATGGGAGAGAATTTTGTAGACTTCTTCCTGTAGAACTTCATTTAAGAAGGCATTTTTAACAGCCATATAAGATATAGTCCATCGATGAATAGAGGCACCTATAATCAAGGTGCAAGGTGTAGTAATTTTTATAGCATGTGCAAAAGTCTCCTTATAATCAATACCATAATCGTGAGAGTACCTTTTAGCAATTAATCAAGTTTTGTATCTTTCGACAAATCCTTCTGGCTTGGTTTTAAATTTATGACCCAACGAGAACAAATTGCTCATTTTTCGACAGTAGAGATACCAAGTCCCAAGTGTGTGTACAATAGAGAGCAGTACGTTCCTCAGCTGTAGTTTCCTACCAAAGTGGGTAAAAAATCGCCTCGCTATAAAACAAAGGCTCAAAAAGACAATGAACATACGCTAAAAAGAAAGCAAAAGAGATAAGAGTAACAAGAATTAGTAAAATCTAGTAATTTAGTGGACTTATAAGTATGCATAGGGTAAAAAGGAGGAGTAGTAGTATTATGAGGTGATTCGGCTTTCATAGGACGAGAGTTAACAACTAGTGTATTGGGAACCAAAATATCAGTATCTATAGAATCATCAATACGAAACCTACAAGAATCATGATCTGAAGTGGAAGTTGACGAATATAGAACAATGGGTGGGATAATATCTGTATCAAGAGCGAATGGATCAATGTGAATAAGATTAGACTTAGTCATATTATGAGAACTAATAGGTATAGAAAAGAAAGGTATATGTTTAAGAAACAAAACATGACGTAAGGCATAGGTTTTGAGTAGCTGGATCAAAATAATGATATCGCTTTTGCCCTGCACTACAGTCTAGAAAGACACAATTACTAGATCTAGGGGATAATTTAATAAGCTTGACATGAGGTCGAAAGACAAAACATGTAGAATCAAAGACATGTAAGGAAAAATAATCAGGAGCATGTCCATACAAATTCTAAAAATGGGACAAACCCGAATTGTATGATATTGAGATCCTATTATTCAAATGAGCACCAGTGAGAATTGCTTTTCCCCAAAATTCACTAATGGAAACAAAGAATAAAAAAGAACGAGCAATCTTAAGATGTCTATGTTTTCTTTTGGCAACACCATTCTGCAAGAGGGTATATGTACAAGCAGTTTAATGAATGATTCCATCAAAGCATGCAAATTATCAAAAGCATTAACGATATACTCTCATCTAAATCACATCGAAAATTTTTGATAATAGCCGAATTTTGAATTTTCTCAAGTGTTCGAAACACACTAAAAATAGGGGAAAAAAAAAGGTAAGAGTGATATTTAAAAGAAAAATCCAACGATAACGAGTGTAATCATAAATAAAAGAGATATAATATTGTGAACAACCTTTAGTGGTAATGGAAGAGGGTCTCCATACACCAAAATGAACAAGATCAACTGGGACAACACAAATTGAGATATTTCTATTAAAAGGTAACGTAGAAAATTTTGCCAATTTACAACAACTACAATAAAAATATCACGAGTTTTCAAATTTCCTACCACTCATGTAGAAACTAATAAATGTGAACGAGATGTTGAAATATGAACAAGAAGAGAATGTCATAAATAATAATAATAATAATAAAAAAAAAGAATGTCTCAAACGAAAAAGACAAGTTAACACTAAAAGTCACAATTTTTGGTACTCTTGAGTCGATCCAAAACATAGTGTCCCCTTTGCTTGTACCGTTCCCAATCATCTTTTCGGATTACAAGTCCTACACATAACAAGTGGAAGAAGAAAAAAGAGACTAAATATCCAGATTCACATAATTGACTAATAGAAATAAGATTTAAAGTAAGACTAGAAATACTATAGACATCATGGAGAGAAACAATGCATATCAATGAAATAACACCTTCTATAGGCATAAGATTACCTTCAGAAGTAATGATCGTTAGAAAGGACTTTGGAAATAATGAAATAAAATATGGCAAATTAGGTGACATGATGGCTGGTGCCACAATCTAAAACCCACAAAGATGATGGTATACTTGAAGAACTATATGATTACATACCTATATGAGAGGTGGACATTGCATTGCACGTGGCTGTGTTGCTTGTGATTTTGTTTTAAAGAACTTCTAAAACCGCTCAAACATGAATGGATCGATTAATGGTGCAACCATTATAGTGTTAGGTTAGGGTGGTTGGTTTTCAAATTTTCACGATGGAGGGACTTGTCATTGTTGTTGTTGTTGGGGCCACCGCTTCTATTTGGCTCTACTTAACAATTGAGAACGTTGTCCCTTCTAATGAATCATCTCCATCATGAGAAATAGTCGGAGGAAATCTACTTAGGTTATTGGCATGCGATCTCTAAGGTGTTGTGAAGATAGATGGATTGAACGGTGGAGCAATTCCCTTTTCTACGTGAGATTTGAGGAGTATCTCCTTAATCAACAGTTCACTAACCACTAAATCAATAGAAGAAAGAGGACTGGGATGCAAGATAGTCCCATGAAGTCTCTCAAAATTATCGCTTATGGCCATTATACCGATCGTTGTTCTTCTCTTCAGGCAATAATAAAAAGCAAATGCCTATAAATAAGTGCATCTTGTGAGTACCAATTGATCCCAAAAGTCTGTCACAGTAGAGTGAAACTCTTAAACACTCATAATCTTTTGTTGAAGGGTGGGTACGGATATCAATCTTTAACTAATATTGTTTTAAAAAATTAGACTATAGGTACAATGTTGTCGATGCTCCCAAACTACCTTACTAGTATCATACTTAGCCAATTGCAAGCCTATCGACTACACAACATAATTATTATCCCAAGTAATAATATTTGAATTATCGAATTCCCAAGTATCTAACAATTCTTTATAGTTGATAACTTTATCATCTTTAGTTCTAACATATGTGCCTGAAACATAATCTCACATCTTCTTTTCCTTCAAATTTCCCCCATCACATAACTCTAATAAAAATAATTCTTACGTTTAACTGCATATAGACTGAAGAGAATCATCCCAACTTTCGGCTAATGTGAAATAAATGAATAACTACCAATATGAAAAAACGAAATACAGAGATGTGAAATCAAATCAGAAACAAATGAAAGCTATTTGAAGCATAAATAAATAAATAAATAAATAAAAACAAACTATACAAGTCTAATGAAAATATAACATTCTTCAATAAGATCGACGAATTTCATGAGATGGTGGATCTGATAACATATTAAATCAATAAACAAAACAAGTAGAGAGAAAACAAAAATGGCTAAAGTTTTTTGATTAATTGCATAATGAAAATACAAGAAAAAAAGTTTTGAAACCCTTATAAATTGATCTATTAATCAATCGTTATGTGTTAAGATCTGAGGTTACATCTTAAAATGTCAACCTTATTAAGAGAAGTAGCATGAACCCTTATAAATTGATCTATATTTTCATCTTTATTAGATGTGAGATTTTATCCATTAACATGCTACGTCAAGATGATAACTCGTTTGAGTAAACTAATCTTGAAATTCGTATGATCATTTTTTTTTTAAATTTTAATCGGATCGTATTATTCGTTAGAGCTTAATGTGCTCTGATATTATGTTAAGATTTGAGGTTCCATCTTAAAAGGCCAACTTTATTAAGAGGAGTGTCTCAAGATTGGTTTGCTCAAATGAGCTATCATCTTGTGGGGGCATATTAAGGGATAAAATTTCACTTAAATAAAGATAAAAATATATACCAATCTATAACGGTTTGGGCCACTCATTGTAATATTGTTGATCTTTTAAGATAGAACCCAAGTTTTGATAACAAATTCCATCAAAAGCACTTAGAGTATGTTTGATTGACTTTATTTTCCATGAAAAATGCCATTTTTTTCACCCAAATTTCTACTTTTGGGGTGTTTGATTGACAATTTTTTCTATGAAATTATATTTTTCAACTTTTGGTTACGTGACTATATTTTATTCAAAAATAAGGAAAATATTTTCTTTAGATATGGTGATTTTTATTTTCCAAGTAATTCTCTCTTTGAAACCCTTATAAATTGATCTATGTTTTCATCTTTATTAGATATAAGATTTTATCCATTAACATGCCACGTCAAGATGATAACTCGTTTGAGTAAACTAATCTTGAAATTCGTATGATCATTTTTTTTTAAATTTTAATCGGATCGCATTATTCGTTAGAGCTTAATGTGCTCTGATATCATGTTAAGATTTGAGATTCCATCTTAAAAGGCCAACCTTTTTAAGAGGAGTGTCTCAAAATTGGTTTGCTCAAATGATCTATCATCTTGTGGGAGCATATTAAGGGATAAAATTTCACTTAAATAAAGATAAAAATATATACCAATCTATAATGGTTTGGGCCACTCATTGTAATATTGTTGATCTTTTAAGATAGAACCCAAGTTTTGATAACAAATTCCATCAAAAGCACTTAGAATATATTTGATTGACTTTATTTTCCATGAAAAATGCCATTTTTTTCACCCAAATTTCTACTTTTGGGGTGTTTGATTGATAATTTTTTCTATGAAATTATATTTTTCAACTTTTGGTTACGTGACTATATTTTATTCAAAAATAAGGAAAATATTTTCTTTAGATATGGTGATTTTTATTTTTCAAATAATTCTTTCTCTCTCTCTCTCTCTCTCTCTCTCTCTCTCTCTCATGTGTCCATCAATAAAAAATGAACAAGTATAATATTTTTTAGATTGAAAACTAAATCAATCAAATGCATTTAATTAATAATTTTTATATTTTATATTTTTTAAATTCAAATTCCATACTTGCAATCAAACGCACCCATACACGTTCTAAGCGTATAGCTACCAATACTTGTTTTGGACAGGACCGTTCTAAAGTACTTTATGATGAATTAAAATTTGAAGACCTCTGTGCTAAAAGAAAAGAATGGAGAACCAATCAACATTAAAGACCCGCTTAATTATATTAATAGACCTATAAAGAACAAGAATTTACCTTTTTTTTTCCCCTTTATATTCAATTCTACTTACCAACGCCAAAATGATTCGAGAAAGGGTAATTCTCCAGGCATACAAGTTCAAATAAATATTAGACAGTATTGCCATTGGTAATGGAGGAACTTCACAAACTGGCCAAAGCTTGTTGACACGATTTTAGGACAGATAATACCTACTTTATTTAACATTAAGGACCCCACAAATTGTGGAGTTAGATCCCATCCTAGAGCTAAATCAATCACTTTTGAAGCAATGCTTTCCCATCAAATTAAGAGTATTTGGCCTAATTAATTAAATTGTCAAAGAAACGGCAAATATCTTCAAGGCAGTTGGTAGATCATTTCCAATGATTCTTTCCCTTCAATGTTCCATGATTGTCCATTTTTAACGTGAGGAAAAGGGTAGATAAATCATTCCAAATCAGTATAATTAATTTTTTAGATGAATTGGATTCAGTGGTTGCGCTCAACGCAAGTGGCATATTTAATGCTTTTTTTCAAGTGAAAAATAATTTTTTAAAATTTTGGTTGAAAATGATTTTCAAAAAATCTCTATAACAAGTTCTTAGCATTTGCTGGAAGAACTTGAGTTTCTTATAAAATCAATTCAGGAAAGGTGATTGCACATTTACAAGGAGGTACGCAGTAATAAATTTTCTGGCGAATGATGGTCACGTGGTAGAGCATTTGCATATAATTAATCCAAATCAAGTCCATGACGAAGTTTTGAGTCTTAGATTTTGATCAGTTATAAGTTCTGTATGTTAGGTACAAGAAGCTGTGAACCAGTGTTAGTGATGTGCCTCTTAAAAGTTTTATAGCTTTAGCACTTGTTTGGGCGTTTTTAGTTCAAGATATATTTCATATTACACTATATTTTCAAGTCTTTTTGTAAGATACGAGGTTTGTGTACACTCTCCTCTATGTAATCCTTTATGTTATCCATAGACGTGGGCTCGTTGTTTAGATGTGTCCTAAAGTTCCCATCTAAATCTCAATGGCGTTTTAGTTAAAGAAGAAAACGAAAATATCATTGACTTACCATTAAATGTGCATAAGAAAAATACTCGAGATATAGTTATTATAAGTCGTATGATTGTAATAGTGTTTAGTCTGAATTTATGTAGTCTTGTTTAATTTGACTTATAAGGACATAGATAGATCTTATCTTTTATATCTACTAAAAACCTTATCTCTCGAGATACAGCTTTATCAAGATGGAAATTCTGATATAATTTATGGGTAACACGTACCTAACTTGTCTTTAAAAAAAAAAAATTCTTACAACGAATGAAAATTAATGCCCCTTTCACGTGGTGTTTTCATAGTGGAGATTGATTAAACACGAATCAGAAAATTCTTGAATAACTATCAAAATTGGGTTGCTAGAGTAATGATTAAATATTATACAAATGCCACTGGCCATCATACTTTACTTTCCAAGTGGAAAATGGTTTGATTTAAGATTTTTCATAGATTTTGATAAAAGCGAATAAAATATATGGTTGAATAGGATAAAAACTATGGATCTATTGGGTTGAAAATGAATTTGAAAAATAAAATAAAATAAA
Source organism: Fraxinus floribunda (assembly GCA_903798395.1). NCBI lineage: Eukaryota > Viridiplantae > Streptophyta > Magnoliopsida > Lamiales > Oleaceae > Fraxinus > Fraxinus floribunda. Next base: position 2,147 of record CAIGRS010052023.1, on the reverse strand, counting down.
GAATTTTATGAAATAGAGCCAAACAAGGGCGAAAACTTGCCAATAAATATACCAGCTAGGGTTAATTAGGTTAGGTTCTATCTCATTCAAAATAATAATAAAAAATAAACTCCTTTGAGTCAGTCTTCCCACTTATAGATCTTACTAAAAAATAAAAGAATTTAGGGCTATCATTATTGAAGAATATGAAGAAGACACAGATTGTGATCAGAAAAGATGGATCAAAAAGAGGTTCTTCAAGGGCTGTAAGGTATGTGGAATGTCAGAAAAACCATGCAGCAAACATCGGCGGCTATGCCGTGGACGGCTGCCGGGAATTCATGGCCAGCGGTGAAGAAGGAACAGGCGGCGCGCTTACTTGTGCGGCCTGCAGCTGCCACAGGAATTTTCATCGAAGAGAAGTGGAATCTGAGGTGGTTTGTGACAATTCCTAAAACTCAATAACAAATTGTTTGCTCTTAGTCTTTCTGTTTGTGTTTCAAATTAATTTTATGTTCTGTACAGGAGGGAGTAATTTTGTTACAATCTAATAACTTGATATATATTCAACTCATCAAGAAATAATTGTGGATCAGAACTGTGGATTTGATTCATGATCTATATATATTTAAACTGTGTGTATCAAGAAAATTTTATATCTAAAGGGTTTTCGTCATATTTTTCGCCTATTTCTTCAACACATAACCAGTAAATTGGTTAATTTTTTTCTTCAGATTCTTCAAACGTATCAGATTGCAAAATATGCATATGTAAAAGTTTAGCAAGAATTCTCATCTTTCACTGTTCATATTCTTCTCTCTCTCTCTCTGGCATCAGTATATGTATGAATTGTGCCTATCTGTCATCTGTGTAAGCATTTTTCTTATAATTTTGGGGTCGGACTTACCCATAAGTTCGACTCATTACTAGATCTAAAGAAATTTGACCTTTACCGTACCGATAAATTTACACATCTATAATAATTTCCATTGTTTTTTTATACAGGTGTAGTTGTCCTTTTATCAAGTTGTTTTTACATGCTGCAGCACTCAAATCCAGTTAAGCTAAAGAATATAATATAGGCTATGAATCTTCTAGCTTTTGGCACTCTAAGGAACCAAAAGACAGAATATGCTAGTAATCCAACTCTTCAGCTAATTTTTCTATTCATCCATTAATTTAGCTGGTCAGAAATCAACTGCAAGACAGCATTTTTTTTATATGAATCCATCATCTCTTTGTTAAAGGAAACATTCGTTTTATATCAACTGGCTTAGGCCCACATATCTACTCATGTTTTCTTGCCATTATATTGAGACAAAATGAGAATTGTAGAATAATGGATCGCATGATGCATTTAGAGAATCAAAGAAAATTATGTAATTTTAATTAACTTATCCTAAGCTATAACAGAAGGTAAAGTGATTTTGCAACAAGATTTACCTAAACTGTAGGAGAAGATAAAGGGAAATAAGATAGAATTACAATCATAATTTTAAATTGTATTACAATCATAATTTGTTGTTGCGGTATATTTGAAGAAGTATGAATCAAGGAGTTTGATTTGGTTGACTAGTTATTTTGAGATTCCGAGGATTGTTTTCTTACATGCATTGCATCATAGTGTTTCCATTGGTAACAATATTTCGCGATCAAACAAAGTTATAGCTGATAAATGTATGTTTTGGGGTCGTTATTGTTATAGCTGATCCACATCAACTAGATATGGAAACGCTAATCAATATACAAGGGTTTATGCTAATCTTTTACACTAGAAAATCAAGACCCAATATGATATCAAAACCCATAATGCTTAAACAAGCCAATCGATTCATCTAGAAGCTCAAAGAAGTTAAAAGCTTCACGTGAGGAAAGGTATTGGTTGAAGTTCGATCATCTAAATTATGAGTCTAATTGATGTATGAGACGGCATGTAAATGAAGTGGTGATTTGTCCTTGAGGAACAAACCAATATTGATAGTATGCTTGAGTTAACATACCACAGTTTAATATTGTTGTGATTTCGAGAATGTTGGTTTATGAATTGTGACAATGAAGGATATGTATGAGGTGACGACATGTCAAAGAATATTGGTCGAGGATTACCAAGCTTAATACCAATAAAAACGTGATTTTTTATTTTATTAATGTTAGGTAATTGCCTCAAA